>CAKAOI010048983.1:6506-46981 GCA_916701655.1 Sebastiscus albofasciatus | reverse complement strand
ACGTGTGTCTCCTCACTGTTTTGAGTGATGCTCGTTCAGGTATATTTAGAGCGAGCAAGCGCGAGCTCGACGCTGACTTTCGTTGATTTCACGGCCACGGGTGTCGCTGTTAACAAACATTTCTGAAAGTTACAAATAGTCCCTTTAATACTAGACCAATTTAAAAAACATATTGTCCCCATCAGTCACAAAAACATGAAAAAATAGGGTCCAGGTTGAAAAATACAGAAGTTACTGACTTGTATATGTTAATGGACACACGGAGAGCAGCCTACACAGAGCTCCGGTCGAAACACAGGGATGCTTCTGAATTCAGTCTCTCTTCATGGTGATGTCTTTGTTGTCTGCTTTTTTTTTTTTTAAAAACTTGGATATAGTTTTTGGAATAATGAGCTGAAGGCAAAAGCTGAAACAAAAGCTCAGACATACTGTATCACAGTGTGGTAAGTGCCATGTTGCACCATCAGCACTTTGTAGTGAGTGTGGAGCTGCTCCCTGGTGGGAGACAGATGATCTTAGTAAGACCGTGAAGTCTACTTTTTAACATGATGGAGAGCAGCGCTGGCACAGCTGGCACCCAAGGAATACAGTTTGCTATCGCTAGCAAAATACACACTGGCAGCTGCACAAGCCTCGACATGAAGACATGTTTACAATGCAGGGATAATCCTGCTGGGGTCTCTGTTCACCCTGTCAGGGCTTATGTGCAATAATGACCAGCTCACTGTACATAATCCTCCCTATTACACAATACTTTAGCAAAGTGAGCTGTGACGGTTTGACACAAAATATTGATTTAAAATTATTTTATTACGAGCACACTTCAAAGCTTCGTCCACTTATTAGCAAGACCACTGAACATAAATGCAGTGCCTGTAACAGAATCACTAAAATCTAAACAAACACTGTATGTTGAGATGCTCGCAGCCTCTAATCCCGGGGTCTCAACCTCAAATTACCAGGGGGCCACTGGCCTACGGAGAGAAAAATGAACTCCCGTGTTTCATCTTTCCCTCTCGTCTTCCTCATCACCAGCATACTGATCTGCATGTTTAGCATAGTAATGCAGCTTGAGATTTTATTTCCGGAGATCAGCAGCTTTCGTCTTGCATATTAGAACGGAAGCAGCAAAAAAACATCGTCCACCTCTTTTGAAACGGCCTCTCTGGGGGCCCCGGCAGCCTAATGGTTAATGCACCATGTACTGTAACCCTGGTTCCATCCCAGCCGGGGACCTTTGTTCATTTCCTTCTCTCTGTCCATGTCTCCTGTCATTTCCTGTCAAATAATTAAATAATAAAAAACGGTTGCCAGAAACCGTCTGTCTTCCAGGTCAGCCTTTTTCTTAGGTGTAGAAAGGCATTGATGTTGTATTCTCTTAACTGTGGCCATGGAGACCATGGGTCATAGGACCTACGCACTCACCTCCCCCTTTGTAGAGATTGAGGGAAACGCAACCTTGGCAAAACAAGGTTACGTTTCCCTGACAATCATTTTAAACCAGTGGGCAACTCTGGTTGCAAAAAAAGTCTGATTGTATAGAAGTCTATGAGAAAATGAGCCTACTTCTCACTTGATTTATTACCTCAGTAAACATTGTAAACATGAGTTTATGGTCTCAATCGCTAGTTTCAAGTCTTCCTCAATACAGCATGATGTTCATTTAGTAAATTATGATCCCATTTAGAGTCAAATAGACCATAAAGCAGGGGATGCTTTAGGGTGTGGCTACTTTGTGAGTGACAGGTTGCGTTGTAAAGTCTGGGAGTTGTTTGTGTTTTCGTCTTTGAACTTTAAGCCTTTCATAGTGTGTTTTCAGTTCATGAAAGTTAGTTATAACCGTTTTGGTCGCCTAAAAACGTCTTATTCAGCCTTCGGTTGTACTTCAGTTCGGTTGCTCGGTTGTAGCTCCACTCTCTCGTGTCACTTCTGGTTGCAAATATTTTAATTTAATTTTAATTTAATTTATTTTACAGAATTTTACTGATACCGATACTGATCATTTCTTAAATTGGTATGTGATTTTTTTTTCTTTAAATAATGGTAATTTTTTTGAACAGAACAAAAACAATTTTATATTACTTTATTTTACATTTTATTTGTTTATATTTTAGCCCTGTATTTTTATGCACTATTTTATGATTTAGATTCTCATTTTGCTTTAATTTAAAAGAAGCAGAAGTGATAAAGCAACATTTTGTTTATATCCATTTATAATAGAAATTTTTAAGGAATCGATACCAAATTAGTTGCTTTTGAGTGTCGACGTATTGATGTATTGATACCACAGTATTGATCCGCCCATCCCAAATATTCGCCTGGAAGTTCACCAAAGTTCAACTTGACGCGATGCGAAGATGCATACTGCGCGTTTACGTCATGGTAACATAAGCCTACCACAAAAAGCAAACCGCGTCCTGGTAACACAGGGGTAATTGGAGTAATAACTGTAATATATTACTAACATTAATATAATGATATTTTGGAAATTGTAATACCTTACAGTACTCGTTATTGAGGAAAGTAATGCGTTATTGAGTGATACATTGCATGTGGTATACGCCCTAACCGCTTGGCTATCAGGTCGCCCATAGCCAGTTTTTATGCTCTGATTTTGCAAACTTGCTCGAAAATGAAATGATTAGTCTGAAATAAAAAATCAAACAATGTAATTGTGTGTAGGATGTAACAAATTCTAAAGTTGTGGGGAGCCTAATTGTCTTGAGGGCCCGATTTTAGTTCGAGACCCCTGCTGCTCTTATCTAATAATCACAAATTTGAGCTTAAAGAATACATTTAAAGTAGGCTGATTGATAATATTTTTATTGTCTGTAGTCTAGTGCCAAGGAATATCATCTTTTTGCCAATTAATTTGATGCATGTTATACGTTCATCAACCAAACTTGTTGTTGTTTTGATTTCTCCATCCTACTCACATCTATGATGCAAGTGTAGTGAGTGAGGATACATAAAGTAAGGAATCAGATAGAAACTCTATCCATCTTCCTGCTGTCATCTGGAAAGTTGGTATTCAGGACTCGTTGTAAACTTGAGTTTAGCTTCTCTGTGTAGTTTCTCGCAAACATTATCAAAACATTGTGCTTTGCAGTAGTGAGACGGGCTTTCGACGCTTCGGTATAATTTGCCCGTCTCTAGTCAGACTGAATGTCAGTGAACACCAGTCTGGCATATTTATAAGCATTGTTTTTCTCATGAATGTCCAAATAATCTCTTAAAGAAGCCAGTGTTCTCATCGAGCCATGCTACTGCGTTTGTATTTGTAAAGTGAATCCATCACGACACAATTCATTTAATATATTTTCTTTTATCATGTTTGTTCTGTCTGTTTAGTTGGATATATGTCTTTTCTATTACTGAATGTTTTTTCTTACCTTATTCCAGTAAGGGGAAGAGACAAAGGTAGTAAAACACATACTATTAAAAAGGAAAACTAAAGCCTCACAGTAATAAATCAGATCTGCAGGGTAGCTAACATGGTGTTGCCGTGATGGTGATGCCTTAATGATCAAACCCAGCAGGCTGCTTTGCTTCTGCACTAGGCTGAGGGCATGAGGTCAATAGCTGAGGTTAATGGAAGTGTGTAAAATCAGGAGGACTACAATCATCATGATTAGAGTCAGGTCACATTTCCTCCGTCAACACAAAATACAGTCTATTAGAAATTTGCTCTTAGTTATTATTTTTTGGCACAAGGGGATGGAAGTTGTCAAATAATACACTTTGGAAACGTCATTGTGTAAATGAGGCAATGTGAGGATGTCAGGGAGACTCAGACTATTGTTTCCTCTTAAAGGTTCTCTATATAGAATTCAGAGCATATCTATTGCCTCCACACGGCTCTCAACATGGCGACGGCTGAGCCGGCGGCTAACGGTGCTAACAGCGGCAACAGTGCTGACACAACAGTGTAAACAGTGTGAACCGGGGGGTGAGCGCTATGCTTCCATGACGACACCGTCTGTTGGACTAGGGATGTCACGGTACCAGAAATTTAGATTGCGTCCGAAATTCCATACTAACATGCTAATTAGTTCGCTAAAACAGCATGGGAGATTTTTAAGTATGTCCAAAACCTTAGTTTGAAACCAATAGTACGCAAGTTGCATTCTATTTCCAGTAAAATATTAGAGTATACAATGCTGGACACTACGGTGGCATAAATGTCCCCCAATGCAATGTGGTAGTGATGAAAACGTTCACAGTAGACATTGATGGACAGCTCTGTAACATCAATAAGGCTGGTGTTTATGTCCCCTGTGAAACCAGAAGTCAGAGTTGATTTAGTTGTCACGTAACATCCATACTCAATTACGGCATTTCCGGAGTTATTTTAACCAAAACCGAGATCTTTTTCTAAACCTAACTAAGTAGTTTTATTTTGAAAAGACTAGAGCGGAAATTGACACGTGCGTCACGTGTTGCTGGACGTCACGAAAATAAAGGGAAATTTGTGTCTATGTACACAAATAAATAGATTCAATTTCGTGACTATTTCACTGTGATGGGGTGGCACGGGTTATCATGGTTACGCGTCTCCAACAGGCAAGGAGGCTCTCAGGAAGTGACAACGTAGCTAAATTACTGCCTAATGCTTCCGAAAAGATACACATTACTGTTTATTCACTTGAAAGTCCGTTTAATGATAGTACACATATTTTAGTGCATAGTATGCAATTTCGGACGAAGCCATCAATGACATGCACCAACAGGCACTCGTGGCCGGCCCGGCTATGTAAACACAGCACGGAGAAGCTAGACGAGTAGACTCTTGTCAGACTATTAAATAGGTGTTATCAGTTGTTATAAACACCATAGATGTGGGTCAGTAGGGGCCTACTACACCCAATGGTAGGTTTTATCATCTATTCACATGGTAGATCACTGAAAGAAGGTATAAAAGAATACTTGTTTCACTTTAACTTCAAAGTTTCACTTTAACTTTTGAAAAGTTATTTTACTTAGTTATTTTATCTTTTTCCCTAAACTTAACTAAGTGGTTTTGTTGTCTAAACCTAAAGAAGCCTTTTTGTTTGTTGTTCAAAATGTAACGTTTCGTTCAGTTTTACGTTAGAACGTGTTGCTTTTAAGTTTTGATTTCACTTTTACAACGTAGCAGGCGTGCTATGTCAATTACTATGAATATCAAATTTAGCACCTTTTAAAAGAGTTTTGTGTGGAGACTGATGGATCTCAACGATAAACTGAAACTTTATTGATCTTAAATGACACTCTGCTAAACTGTGAGGTTTAATATAACAAAGGGCTCATAATACCAGTAGTTTAAATAGATGGTGCTCAGAAGACTCATTGTTTTAATGAGCCCCACCTCTGGAATCCATTACTGCCAGCTTTTACCAATAGCACTTTGTATCAACAATCGTTTGTGCTGCCAATAACTTTTAAAGCTGCTGCTGTCAAACGGGAACACCTAAAGTAATGGAGACATGGCAAATAAAGATTTGATCTGGCATTTTACAGCCCTAGAATTTACAGCACAGCTATTACATTCCAGTTTTAAGATGAAGAACATTACTAATGTTGCAGTTAGGATGTTACATTAAACAAGCTGCTCTGTCTGTGGTAGATGATTGTGTTTTTAAAAATGTAATCACCAGATCATAATGTCCTATTTCAATTAATCTAATTAACTTGGCCCCAATCCCAAAAAGTGCAGACGAATGCAAAACAGTTATTATATAGTAATTTATTAATTTTGGCGAATGTCTTCTGAAGGGCAATTTACAGCTTTTACCAGAGCCATAGTACAATACATTATAATTACAACATTTACAGGTGCAGTTCAGTTTGTCTTTTTACATCAAACAGTGGAGATGAGCTGTGAGGGGGGGGACACAGAATGTATGCATTTAACACAAGTACCGGCGACAAAGCAAAAATACTTTCCAATATTTAACTTGCTAATTGATTTTGGCCTACAGGAATGCATTTGTCTTAATCAGTCACCGAGTGTCATGACACGCACGCGACAGCTCGCCGTCGCTTCACAGCAGAAGCACCGACAGGATTGCCAAACACAGTCAAGCAAAAGCATAAAAAAAAACGGACACACGTCGTCGTCATTCTCCGAAATATCAACACTGCCACGCTCGCGGTGCTATCCGATAGATACACCGCACGTAACTTCGTCCTTCAAACTGAAAAAAGCAGACTTTAAACACAGACAAGTGGCAACACCATGTGTGTGAAAATGTACGTAATGAGACTCAAACCGGTCTCAGCTTCCATCCACACGTGGAGCAAAAAAGCAGTTTGTATTCAAACTTCACACTCAGACTCATTTGTATTCCACAACAGTCATCCTATAATAGAAAAGATAAAATATGCAAATTTAAGAACGTAGAATTCTGTGAGATGGCAATTTGAAGGTTAAGATTGATTCAGCAATATCCACTGTGTTTCTATATCCAGACAAAAAAAGGAGGGGAAAGAAACTGATTTTTTTTTTTTTTTTTTAAACAAGAAATGAATTGATAAAAGGTTACTGAAAAAGCCATGAGAAAAGAAAAGCCTCAACTTCACTGTCACAAAGCACTCTTTCAACAGAATGGAGCTGTGAACAAAAGGGAGTCCGCAGAGCAGTGATTTCAATAGTACCGGGGGCGGCGGCTTCTTCCAAATCTTCAGCAAGAGTAAAAAGTTGAACTCTTAAATGCTGCTGATGGTGGCTCGTCTGTAATCCGTTATATTCTTCTGTCAAATAATCTCCCCGACCTGCGTCGGTGCTCTATTTATCCATCTACTCCACTTTAAAAGGCCACGACTCATTTCCTGTATCAGTATTATGACAAACTATTCATGATTTTTAGGGTTAATCATTTTTTTGGGGTTGTTCTATCTCACCTCTCTCTCCTGTTTTTTCTTATAACCATATTACTAAAAACAAATTGCTGCAGCGTAAAATAAAACTAAAGTGAAAACCAGTTGATGTAAAAATGTTTTGGATCTGAAGAAGCATGTTCATGAATAATTTATAGAGCCACTTCCAAATAATAAATAAACAAATGAATAAATTAACAAGCAGGCAAGCAAACATCAACAAACACATTTTTCCCCCAGTATTTTTTCCCCCTGTATAAATGTCTCTGGTAATCCAGTGTCCAATTCTGTGATATTCTTGAAAAATAGTCTGATACAAGTTATTCACCACGCTGTTGTTTTCCAAAAGGATGTGGATAAGGAAACAGTGTCAGGGCTCTGCAGTAGAACGGACACGTGTGGCTTGCGCCTGTAGTCAACTTCGCAGTTGCTACAGTCAAAACCGGTCACCAAAGTTTGTGACTGAACGTCTTTTTAAATTTGGCAAAATATAGAGATTTGCAAACGTCCTCGCTCCTGGTCGCTACCAGATGGAAAGTTGTCCTCGTGTGCCGTAAACTCTCCATTTGATTCTTTCTCAGTGCTCTCACTCACTCACTCACCATCCCTCCAGCGTTGAAAAAATACATTATTTTTAAACTCTTACAGTACTCCCAAAGCTTTTTTTTTTAGTTCTCTGATGTGCTTTAGCATCCATTGGGGGATTTTAACACACCTCCAGGGTTCTCATGGGAAAAGCCTGATGGACTCATCAAGCTCTGTTTCAACGAGAACTGGAGGACGAAAACCAAAATGGTGGGACGGTAGGGGCGCTGTAAAACGGTCTCTGTCCTGACACAGTGTTTCCTGCTATGTGTCCTGAACACACAGTCTCCAAAGACGGGGGCCTGACAAAAAAGAGACCAGCGTTAACAGGCATTTGGGGCTAAAGCACGGTGGCGTTGTGGCCCTCCATCCTGGGCAGCCTCGGGTCCTGTACTGTCCCCATGGTGACTAGCAGTGGACGGCTGTCCTCGGGCATACCCGACCGACCCAGGGACACCGAGGTGGGAATGGAGGCTCCCCTCTGGTGGGCTGCCGAGGGGGGCATGGAGATGCCCTGCTGGGGTTGAGGGGGTGGAGGAGCGGGGTTGGGGTTACCGTGGGCGACCTCCAGCGGCAGGCCCTGCTCCTGGTAGCCGTAGCCGATGTTCCCGCAGGGGAATCGTCTCAGTCTGTAGAGGGGAACTGGGGGCAAGGCGGCTGAATCTAAAAGCAGAGGCGACTGGACAGCAGGAGGTGGCGGTGGGGGTAGCAGAGGTCTGCAGAGACCCTGCTGCTGCTGCTGATGGTGCAGCAGCTGGAGTTGGTGCTGCTGTTGGAGCTGATGCTGCTGTTGGAGCTGATGCTGCTGCTGGAGCTGATGCTGGAACTGCTTGTGCTGGTGCTGGAGACCCAGCGCCCCCGCCACCTCAGCCACAGTCCGGCCCACGTGCTCCTGCCCCTCGCCAGGCACCCTGCCACCACTCCCTCCTGCTCCCCCCACCCCTCCCTGCCTCTGCAGCTGCTGCTGCTGTTGCTGCTGCTGCTGCTGCTGCTTCCTCTGCTGCAGGAACCACGAGCCGTACGTTGGGTTCCAGAGGCTGGTGCTCCTCCCATTGTGGCCCTCCTTCTCCGGCGCGTGGCCCTGGGTGAACGCCAGGTTGATGTGGCCCCCTTCGGGGCCGGGCTGGGTGGCGACGTGAGGTCCCTTGGCAGTGAGCGTAGAGGCGGCCGTGGAGGTGACCGTGTTAGTGGTTGTCATGGCGATGGAGGTCTGCGTGTGAGGCTGCTGGTGCTGGTGGAGGTACGGCTGGGGCTGGGCCGCCGTCTGTGCTTTGGCCTCCGACGCTGTGCTCGTCTCCCCGGTGTGCTCCACGCCTCTCCGGCTGTCCTCTGTAGGATAGGACGGGGGCGGCTGCGGAACCTCCCCATCAGGCACCTGGGCATTCACCAGCACGGTCGGAGCTGAGGGGTCGTCAGGGTGCACGGGTACACGCTCCTCCTCTTCGGGGATGGGTCCGTACTCTACAGGCAGGGGCATGGTCACCACATCAGGGTCCTAACATGGGGTAGAAGAGATCAGAGTTGTATTTTTCACTGTTACCAGTCATTCATGTTAGGGATTAGATCAAATTTGCGATTTGAAAATGCTCCTTTAAAATTGCAAGAGCCACGTATTAGAAATCATTTATAATTAAAGCTGCAAGTATGGCGGGAGAACACTTAGTCAGCTGTAGCTAATTAAATACATTCTGTGAGTTATGGTGGTGTAGTATACTATACTTGTCTGACTAATATTCTTCTTTATGCCTATATCTGTTGTATTTACGCTTGATCAAAGATGGTTTCCAATAGTAAGAACCACCACTCTGTATAATTTTAATGATTGAAAAGAAAAATGTATTGATATTGATAAATGTAATCTCACTTTGGAAGTCATTATTATATAGAAAAATATAGTGTAATAAAGGTCAAATATACCATTTATGTAATATAAAATTACACAATTTGAGGACAATTTTTATATTTTTTTCAGAAAACTAAATTTAGTATTTAAAGGTGTTTGACTTAAGGCGTTTACACACCGGGGGCTTTTATTGTAAAAGGTAAGAACGGAAGGAGTGGAACTGGTCTGTGCTGCCTTTTTCAAGGAGTAATACAATTTGCTGTCCCGTTTGGACTACGGAGCCTCCGTGCTGTTGTTTCATAAATATAGATGCAACTCAATCCGTTCCACACAACGTGATTGGTTGATGCCTTTATTTGTGGTGCGAAAGCTCAGAAAATCAAATTTTCCTTCCGAAAAAAGTATGTTGCTGCACAATATTCATGTTCTGTGTGAAAGTATTCATGACAAAAACAACTGCAACAAAACAACAAGCCATCATTTTATCTGATTCTCTTCATGCAGAAATAAGTTTTGATTATGCTTACTACAAACTCATCATGTGCTATCCTTTATAAACAACCAAAAGAGGCTTGGAGTTTAAGTTCTAGAACATAATCACGATTGAAATGGAGCAATATGGTGCATTTAGGTATTTTCCTCAAATCACTCCAGCCCTAATTCATGTTAGCGTTGCAGCAGAATCCCACAGTGTGCTGTTTAGTTACCTGTAAGCAGTAGTCAATCCTCTCCAGGATAGTTGAGAAGTTGGGCCTGTCTTCAGGCTGGTGCTGCCAACTCTGAGTCATTATACGGTACCTAAACATACACATGAAACAGGTAGACACACACAAGCTGAATAAATACTCAATGAACACATTTTCTGCCACTCCATGCAGATGTAGAGAGTAGAAAAAACAAAACAAAGGCTGACCAGCAACATCTCGCCCGCTGATATAACAAATGCCGCATTGATCTATTTTGACAAAATATTCCTAACAGTTGTCTCCCACCGGTTTGTGTGATTGTGTTAAACGGGCGACGCAGAGAAGAAGAGAAACGAACAGAAGTTAAAATCCTGAGATACGGCTTTAATTGATGAGATGATTCCAACTGTAGCTGCCGCTTTTCAGTAATCGGTGTGTCCTGTTGTGAGACTGTTTCACAACTTCAAATTAATAGAAACACCACAGGGCCATTCTTATTTTTCTTTTTTCAAAGACACATTTACAAGGAACATGCAAGGCAGGTCGCGAGATCACATGAGGAGTAATCTGCAAAGCTGCAGTAACAGGTGTGAAGCTGTGAAAACGCGCGCGTGTGCATCTGCGCATATATGTTTTATAATAGAGTTGGCACGAGAGGCGGCATCTGAAAAGTGAGAGAAAAATACAGTGTGATATGGAAATGGTTTTTAAGCTCTATCAGCTTCCCATGACTTCTTCCAAATTGGGCGGCAAACATGAAAGAAAACTGTTAATGTGGTTTCCATATTGAGAGCAATGAGAGCCATCTCCCATAACATTTTCTGACGCCTTCTAGGTCACAACCCATTTACGTGTCAATATCAGCCAATCACCAGAGCCTTTCATGTCTGCCTCTATGTGTGTGTGTGTGTGTGTGTGTGTGTGTGTGTGTGCATCATGTGCAACTGAGCATCCTTCTGTCTTGTTTAAGTTATGGAGAAGCTTAATTAGGCCCCATGGGATCACATTTTTCCCGTGGTTGTGTGTGAAGCATATGAATGCATTCCTCGTTCGGATCTGCACTTACACTGGCCCGGGGCAGTTTTTAGGCGGGTCCATTCTGCCACCGTTGGTTACAAACTCCAACACTTCCTGGTTACTGCGACTTGGATATGGCATGTAGCCCAACGAGAAGATCTCCCACAGCAGAACCCCAAAGGACCTGCGAGATGATGCGAGGACGGATTAGTTAGAGGGAGAGGAAGATAGGAGGGTGAGACTAAGGACAATCAAGTCATAAATCGTAAGCATCTTCAGAGCCGAAGCTGTAAAGGATGAGAGCAGAGGACGAGACCGAGATAGAGACGAGACAAGGAATTAAAAAAAACAACATATGGCTCAGGATCAAAGGCGTTGAAGGACGGAGAGAGGTAAAAAAACAAAGGATGGGAAGGTTGGGACGGCAGACGTCTGAGTGTGAAATATAGCAGGTGAAATCACAGCTAGGGATGTTAAACAGGGATTCTCACCACGTGTCTGTTTTAGATGTGAAAATGCCCTCCATGAAGGCTTCAGGTGGCATCCACTTCACTGGCAGCATGGCACGCCCTCCCTTCCTGTAATAGCTCGCCCTACACATGCAAACACAAACACATATTCTGAATAGTAAAATGCTTGATGGATAATGATTGAAGTTAAATCAAATTTTGTTTTAACACCACAAATTTCTTTAACGCATTTACTCAACTTGTGATTTTTAGGTTGTAGCGGTCTCAGTTTTAAAGCTAGAGTGAAGCTACTGGTGTCATGTGAAACTAGAAAAACCTAAAGAATCCATTAGTTCATGTCACACTAGCTTGTCGCCAAGGAGGCTAAATAACTTGTGCAAAATTTTGGCCAAGAAAAACTGGCATGGCCATTTTCAAAGGGGTCCCTTGACATCACACCTCAAGATGTGTGAATGTAAATGGGTTCTATGGGTACCCACGAGTCTCCCCTTTACAGACATGCCCACTTTATGATAGTTACATACAGTTTGGGGCAAGTCATAGTCAAGTCAGCACACTGACACACTGACATAGTCAGTGTATTTTTATGCTAAATGCAGTACCTGTGAGGGTTTCTGGACAATATCTGTCATTGTTTTGTGTTGTTAATTGATTTCCAATAATAAATATATACATACATTTGCATAAAGCAGCATATTTACCCACTCCCATGTTGATAAGAGTATTAAATACTTGACAAATCTCCCTATAAGATACATTTTGAACAGATAAAAAATGTGTGATTAATTTGCGATCAATCGCGATAAGACTACGGACACTAATGCGATTGACAGCCTTACTAATAATAGTAATATTTGTTTGCACACTACTAATTAAAAAAAGGAACAATTGTGAAATGAAAACCAGCATTTGCAGTTTGCAGCACCGTCACCATGGCAACACCACTGCCCTCAAAAGCAGAGGGTGAAAAAAAAAAAAAGAAGAAAAAAAAATCTAACATCCAGCAATTAATTCACAGTTTGTCAGTGGCTGTATCAGCACTCTGATCGGATCGCTTTTTCAGCCTCCCAACACGTTGGTGTGAGAGACCCTCTGAGAACTCTTTTATCTGCGCAGAGAGAGAAGAGGGAGATTTTTGGCCAGGCCGAGCCTCGCCTGAGCCATTTTTAATGCTGTCTCGCGCTTGGCGTTGGTCGAGAAATGATCTGATGTGAGCTCTATCTGATTGTTTGTGCTGATGGAGGTCATCTCGCACTGCTCGAGGCACACGGACAGACACGAACTGCTCGGCTGAATAAAATGGACGCACGTCAAGATCCGAGTTAAGCGGTGTCAGCTGTGTTTGGCTGGGAAAAACAGCATCATTTGGCACTGTTTGCTGTTGCAGAGTAAATCTGTTCGCCCGGAGTGATTCTATCATTGAAATGACACTTTAGTCCACCTAAGCAGTTGTTCGTAAATATGGCAAGTGCTTCATAATAAATTGGACTATATAATAGCATATAGATGCAGTTTGTGACTGGAAAGTAGGGCTGCAGATTATTTTGATCAATATTGATATCACGATTATTTATAGATTAGGGACAAAATATTTTTATTGCAATTTCACATTTAATTTAACAGCACTGCTACATTCCAACCGTCAAACATTCTAAACGTTTTTCTTTTACTTTGTTATTGTGATCTATAGTGGCTATTTGCATAAAACCACTTAATTCAAATGATTAGGAAATAAATTAGAAAGTTAAACATGTTTCTCTCTCTAATATCTATTTTTTTTTTATTGCTGTGAAAACATCTCCTTCAAACAACTGGATTTATTCAAGTTTTCTAGCCAAAAACTACATTACACAAGATTACATTTGAACGTATCATGATAGCGTTATAACTGTGATTACTCGCAGCATCATGGGAATGAATTACAATACATAATTGCACGGCTTTGTTGCATACTCGATTCTGGTTGGTCAATCGCGGCGTTCTACGGTGTGTTATTTCTTTACAGCAAACGGTTGCTATGGGTGCAGTTCTGATGTTGGCCTCTGGCAGACTGTTTTTGTGTAAAATTATTGATTTTTTAAGTAAGTAGCAGTGTAATAAGCAAGATAATGCACAGCTAGCTGGTCATTGTTGTTGCTATGGGCGCAGTTCTGATGTCGGACTCTGGCGGACCGTTTTTGTCAAATTATTGATTGCTTAAGTAAGTATGGGTGTTTGTTTGTTGGTTTGTTTGTTTGTCCGTTAGCAAGATCACTCCAAAAGACCGTGTTGGATTTAAATGAAAATTTTTTTAAGCGGTGGGGTGTAGCACAATAAACAATCCATTAGATTTCGGTGGCGATCCGGATCATGATCTGGATTCAGGAATATTTTTAAGGATTCCGATCAGCCTGAGCATTAAGACCACAGGGTATAACACATGCGCAGTGTAACTGATGACGCGCGACCCCGCCTTCTTCCTTCTGAGAGCAGAGCAATACGTGTGTGGATGTGTGTGCGGAAGCTGCTGGCCGTCTGCGGTGAGAAAGAAAAAAGCGGTATATGACGAGATGAGAGACAACGTAGTGTAACGTTATACAGACACAACAAGGCTGCTGAATGAGAGAGGCATCGGCCGATACGTTACAAGGAACGTGTCTCACGGTACCACCAGCTGTGAGCTGTGATCTGTTTTTAAAGTCACGCGTTGGCGGAGGTCTGCGCTCTCCGAGTGCAATTCTAGTTCCAAATGATTTTAAGGTTGTTCTTCCACTGCTCATTTTGGACTTACCGTTTTGACAAATTGCTAGCTTTATGTCTTCTTCACTCACGCTAAAGAACTTCCCTTACTGACGACATGTGTGTATGTGAGATGTGACTGACCGTGCTGCTGTGTGACCGGCAAATACTGGGATATATGAGACTGCTGAAAACCGTCCGCCTTCGATCGGCTGCTGATCGTCAGTGCATCTCTAGCTGATAGTTTATGCAGCAGAGTTTTCTGTGAACGGAGCACACATTTTAAAAGTAAAATATCGCAGTCGATCATGTCCATTTATTAATTAATTAATATTCGATTAATTGTGCAGCCCTACTGGAAAGGTTGCCAGTTCAAATCCCTTTGGGCCTTTTGGGAAAGTAAAGAAGTAGCAGTAACAGTCTCTTTCTCTTCGCCTTCAAAAACTCGACTGGAAGTAAGTGAAACACCCAACCGCTCTGCTGGAGCTGCACATGGCTGCACAGGAATAAGGACTGTAATTACAGTGGGCAGCTCCCAGGTGTGAACGTGAAGCAGGATGAGAAAAGAGCATTGTGCTCAGTTGGCTTTCCCTGGACGAATACAAGCTAAAACCAAAACAAAAAAAAAAATCCGAAAAAGAAAAGAATGGAAAACACATCAAAAGCAGGGTGGCAAAGAATAAAACAGCTCGGATAAAAAAAATGGGACAACAAGCAAAAAAAGAAAAAGATTGTGGTTTTAGCAGCCTGAGCTCCTCAGATACGGCATCCAAAGCCTATAGGCTTGGGCTGCATGACCCATCACATTTTGTCTTTAGTTTAGGAGGATTTCAAGCTGATTTCAAGCTGCTCACCTGGGGCTCAAATGTCTGAACTACCGTTAAAAGCCAGAGCCGTAAAAGTAAGCTATAAAATTGAATCCAAAAAGCAACTAGTGCCAAGAAGCTAAAACAGATGTAGCCAAGCCTCATTCGAAGAGCAAAAAAAAAAGCTTAATTTTACTGTTTGCTACTTGCTTAAACCATCTTTTTTTGTGCGATATTTAATATAATGGAAATTAAGAGGATAAGAAACAACTGCATCTTGCACAGTATCGACTCGAGGCAAATATCAAGAGCCAGCACTAATCATCATTTGGTTTAACTCGTAGGTACAGCTGTGTGGCTTCAGGGGAGCAGTAAGCAGAGATGAATATAGATGATATGCTGTCAAGATAGTATGGCTAAAAGGGAAATATATATACTTAGCAAAGTATTGGCATAAGAAGTTAGCCTCGAAGAAAATTACACATATTCAATGAAGCAGAGAAAACAATCACTAGTTGAGCGCTTTTTGCTTGACAGATTAGCTCTGAACCGCCGCGGGGCAGTTGCACATTTTCCGCCTTAACCTATCACTTAGAATAATACGATCAATTCAGTGATGGGGAATCAGTTATCTCCTCTGTTTTCAGGCCTACAATTTCAGGATTGTATCCTGCCACCATTACCATTATCCTTCTAATGTTCCTGTCTATCCCAATAATGAAAATAGTGAGTGGAAGCGGACTGTCCTCAAAAGCTGCGATTAGATCAAACACAGCTCTTAGAGGATCCTGCTTTTGTTGCTGTGAAAAAGCTGATTTCAGCGATGAGGAGTTTACAAAAACCAGACTGCCACAATCTCCTAAATTTAGACTCGCATAGCCAGACCTATCTCCACAGCGCAGTGTCAGCGCTAAAGAAAGGTCTGGCTCCACACATTATCACTCTGGTACAGGGGGAAAAAACATTCTGGCTTTGTTTGTGTTTCTTTAAAGCTGCAGTTGGTAACTTTGAGCAAATATGATTGAAAGAGATTGTTAATGCTTTACTCCTTTACTTTCCCAAAAGGCCCAAAGGGATTTGAACTGGCAAATTAATCGAATATTAATCGCAATCACGATTTTGGCTTCCCATAATTAAAGCAGCAGTGGGTAGAAATGGAGCAAATATGATTCAAAAAAGTTATTTTTATAAAATGGTCACTATATCCTGACAATACTGCAAGAGACAGGTAATCTGCTAAAAAAAAATCATGTCCCTCTGCCTCCTCTTAATGCTCCCAATGCCATTTGGTTCAAGGTTCTTTATTGTGTCATATGTCAATTCCAGCATAGCGGTCATTGGTAATAAAAACCTTTGGCCCCAGGTTCCTTCAACCATGCTAATAAAATATTTATATATAAAGGAGAAATCGCACAAGTAAATTGCAAAAGCAAAATGATAATCTAAGGTATAAAATAGGACAGTTCAAATAAATATAAACATAAGTAAATATAAAATAGTAATGTAAATGTAATTGTTTTGTTGAAGACAGTATTTCAGATGGGAAAACTGAATATAAGCAGTACTAAAATAGGTGTAACAGTTTGTAAAACAGCATGTAAAGTATATAAAGGTAATAATACATTTGGAAGATTTCATCGCGCCCAAACAAAAACAACAAGAGCCGAGGAGTCTCTACAGCAGCTGTCAATCACTGCTCACGAAACTCGCAAACTCTGAACAAACGGTCAAACTAGACGGCGCTGATCAAATATGAATCAATATTCTGTTGCTGTAATGCCTATTTCTCTCCTCAGATGTTTTCAGAACCATCATGTAGTGTACTGTTTAGCTGTAAAATGAGAAAGTTTGTGACCCGGCAGCCATGTTGAGATCAGTTGAGCCAAAACCAAGCATTATCTCTCTCATGCACTACTGTATATAGTGTATAGTATATAGTGACCGTTTCATAAAAAATACTTTTCACATTTGCTCAAAGTTATTGACTTCAGTTTTAAACCAATCACAATCGTCTTGGGTGGCGCTAAGCCCAGGATGTAGCGACGTTGGCCTTGCAAAATAGATAATGCAGATAGTGGAAGGAGAGAAGAATGCAGTGTCAGATATGGTGCCAATGGCAGACTCATACCCACAGTCTACATCCGGTGAGTCAGAATACCTTTTCTAACCTGAGCAAGTGAAACACATCTTTAAAAAAAAAAAAACATCACATAAAACTTTTGTACATTGCTATTCAGTCTGTTATCTGCCCATTAGAAAATGCTGGAATATTTTGAAAAGATTGAGGGATGGTAAAATGTAGAGGATTAGACTGATAATCCCCCTATCAGTGAATCGACCCTTTTTTTTTTTTTAACCGTGGGGTTCATGGACATATTTACGACTACTGCTAACACCACAAACACAGACTGAAAGCTGAGCTGCAGATTAGGAAGGCTTAACATACAGTCCCAGGAAATCTATAGCACAAATAGAGGTGTTTTATATGTGTGTGCTTTTTCTTCTGTGAGCAAATCAGTGTGCTGAAGGGGAGCTAGAAGATAGAAAAGCATTAAAGGCAAAAACAACACAGTAAGAGACAGAACAGACTGTGTTGAATGGAGAGTGAGATAGCAGAACATGCACCTGTGAGGACACAATATGGAGCCTAATACTTGTGTCTGTTCATTGAATAGAATGTCTTTGTTCTACCTTTACACTGTGTGTGTGCACCAGGCTGACATTAACTCCCTGAGACTCGCCACAGACTTTACCGTCTTGCAGAGGCTGCAGCAGGTTCACTTTTAGAGCTAGAGTGAAGGGCCAGATATCATATGAAACTAAAACACCTAACGAATCCATTAGTAACATTCTATCATGCTAGCTTTATTAGCGTTGGTGTTAGTGTCATTTAGGCAAGGAGGAGAAAATAACGCAAAAAAGATAAGCTAAATTCAGACGAGGAAAAGCTGTCAAAAGGGTCCCTTGACCTCTGACCTCAAGATATGTGAATGAAAATGGGTTCTATGGGTACCCACGAGTCTCCCCTTTACAGACATGCACACTTTATGATAATCACATGCAGTTTGGGGCAAAAATCATGTCATTCTTTTGAATGCAGTATAAATGTGTTATTTTCACCTATTCTGAAAATGGTGTGTTTGAATATTTCTGCATACTGGGGTCCCTAAACAGTCTTGGAATTACATAAATTGGGTATCACTGTAAAGCTGAGACTCTTGTGAATCCAATGAGCCCAATTGTATTCATGTGTGATGATGTTAAATGTTAGCCATTTTATTGTACAATATTGAGACAATTTTTTTTAAACTTGACCTCACTGTATAATCTGACCTGTGGTGACCTCTAGGATAATCACAGCCTCATGAACTAGCCACAAACTAGAGACCTAGAGCATTCAGAGGATGGACAGCTTTCCTAGCTAGATTAACAATAAGGGGGTTTCGGAGCAGGTTCCAGAACAGAAGAGCTCTCTATCCAATCGCCAAAAATGCTATTCTTGCAGAAATCTCAAAATGTCAAAGATTTTAATACCAAATCACAGCATGGCTTTTTTTATGGTCTTGTTGTCTTAATGTGGTATTGTGGAGGGATTTTTGATCATTTGTATCACTTCTCGAGAGGTAAAAAAATGATTAAATTTAGCACCAAATCTGTGTAACAAATGGTATCAAGCCCAAAATTGCTGCAACAACATATGAGACATAGAGCAGGAGAATGACCATCATGTACTTCCATCATTATGTTTTAAGCCCTTATACACTTTTACAATTTATTTTAAACAATTAATTTATTCATGTTTATTTCTCATTCATAACTAGAACAAGTTGACACAGTGCTAAGCTGCATCTCAAATTAATCTTCAGGTTCCCAGCTTTCAGATGATGTTCACCTCTTCTATGTGACGTCTACTGTTGACCTGCTATCTAAAAACTAAAAAATGAGTCTATTGTAGCTCTCAGAGGGTTATTAAATACAACCTAAAGTCATGCTTTGTTGTTAATAGTTCCTTTGAGAACACTGTGGTCATTTAAGGCAAAATACCAATTATTTTCTGAAAGCACTGTTGATTTCTTTTCATAGTGGCGGCTGTTTACCTCAGGATGATTACTGACTGGCGCCTTTTGTTTACCCAGCTTTTTATTTACCGCAGCATCACCGGTGTGTGCAGGCATGCGTGCTGAAATATGTGCGTGAGAGAGGGAGTCCATGGAATACCACGTGCGAGCACGCCTGTGGCTCCGCTCCCAGAATATAAAAAGCTGACATTAAGCCGTGTCCTGGTGCCTCACTGTGACGTCCGTCCCCCCGCGACGGCCTCAAAAAGGACTCCCATGGCCCTCGTCACATAGCAGGAGGGCCACATCATGAAACAGCAAAAAAGAACACACTGACGGCGTAGCGCACACAACAACCATCCCTCACTCTCAAAATAATAACAGTGATAATAAAAAAAAAAAAAAAAGCGCCCCGGCACCACGGCTCCAGGCTGAGAGATGAAAAGAATCGAGGCACCTGAAAAACTGTCATCAGCAATTAAATCAAGCGCTCCTAATGTGGCTCCCCAAGGGGGGGATTGTGCAACAGCCTTTCCCGGATGCTCCGAGAGTGACTTTGCTCTCGTGTGACTTTCCGTCGGATGATTCGAATGTGCTGCGTTGATATAGCTGAGTGTTGTGACATATTTCCCCTGCTCTAATTCCTTACCAGATGAAAGGCTTTGGAGATTTCCCTGCTGGATTGGTGCATTCATTTTAAATGGTGTCACGTGAAAAAATTGTGGTAGCTGTGTTAAAAAGTTTGAGCTAAGAATAATGAGACGCCGTCGGGGCTACAGATGAGCTGATGTAGATTAAAAGACAGCATCAGCATGACGGTGTGATGGAGAATAGAAACACTTTCACAGCTGTGATTCGACATTTACCAGTTCAGTGCCACGGCCTTTACAATCGCATGCCAAGAAAAAACTGCTTCCTAAGTACAGAGCTACTGAAATAGTTGTTCTTTCTTAAATATTGTATGTTATACAGTATATCCATGCAGTTAAAAATAACTTGCACAAGACTGCGCACAGCGGGCTCATGTTTATCAGGCTAGCCAGTTGTCTTTATACCAAATGATACCGAAGGGAATAATTAAAGAGAATAATGAGGAAAAAGATCCAACATCGTCTCTGTCACCGAGTCCAGCTTTCTCTGGACTGTGTTCACTCACGGCCGTTTAGGGAAACGGGTTTGGGGTTTTTGCGCTTGCATTTTGATTTGTCAGTTGCGGTTGAAGAATTGTCCATACCCAGGATCATCACACTCAAAACTATTGGAGACAACCTATGTTGATGTTCAGTGCCAAAGCAGGTCTGTTTCTTGTGACCAATAACGAGATCTTCTCATAACTGTAAATGGGAATTAGGACCCATTTTAAAAGAATTCATACACGTTACTCTTATGGTGAAACATAGGGATGCATGATGATATCGGCACGCCATAGGTATCGACAGGCTTTATAATGAAACATCGCCATCGGCCAGAAATCAACATTTGCTACGATATGTATCACAAAGATAAATATGCCATGTTTTACAGTGCTTTAGAGATGCGACTAAAGATTTGTCAAGTGCGACTAAACATTTTCATTGGTCGCACCGGTATGCCTGACATTTAACAGGTCTGTCTCCGTGTGAGTATGTGTGTAGCGTTATTTTTTTTCCCCCACCTGCACCTACGTATCTATGGTCAGAATGTACACGAGACTGCCGGTACCTTTTTTAATTTAAAGCGTCATCATACGGTTTGAGTAGCCTTTCAATTGTATTTCAGTTTTCATGTTGTTCCCCATCTTTGTTGTCATTGTCATACAGACCTAACTACAGTTTTGCTGCCATTTTTGGTAGTTCTTTTAAATTCATGACAGGGTATATGCCATCTTAATTTAGGATTCCTAACTTGGGAAATCCCTACATTAGGATGGTGCTATAATAGCCAAATTCCTATCCTAAAATAAGAGAGGACTATTTCCTAAATGCAGTTAGTAAACATGTTTCTATAATACCAAAACTCCTAAATGTCATTCTAAACTGAGATAAGATAGGATTTCAGACTTAGGAAGTTTCTGTAATGAGGCCCCTGGTTTGAGAGAGGCTTTCAGAGAGTAGCTTATGTTCACAGATTTTCTTTGAACTTTCCTAGGCCATGGAAATAACATATTGGAATTCTGAATTTGAGTGGTGCTCCCCTTTAAACAACACACTTCCAACCTCTCCCCGACCACATCCAGCAGTGATGTTGTGTGTTCTCAGAGGTACAACAGACTTGAAACATACCCATAGAGGGCAGTGAGAGCCTGCGATTAAGTGACTCTTTAACCATTAGTTTGCCAGAATCGATAATACTCCTAGGTGTTGTATTTTAAATATTCATATGGGTGCTTTGTGTGCAGTGATTAATAATTGCTGGTTAGGAGGGCTGGGATACGGCCAAATATTATAATGGAAATGAAATTTTTCTTAGTGCAGCGGTAAGGGTCATTAGGTGTTGATACATTTCCACAACACAATCAAGATAATACATTGTGGTTATTTATTCAGTGTAACTCTTGAATAAAAGTGATTTGATTCAGATAAATACCTTGTAAGATTGTGTTTGAATACAACTGCCATCCTTCAGCCCAGCCTTGGTATTACTCCACAGAATTGGCATCTAGTGCATGCCCACTAGATGTTCCCCCGCACATTTGTTTTTCAAAGACACATTTTCTTTTTTTATTTCTGTTTGGTGTGCGCTTACTTGGTCTCAACCCCCTTTAGACCTTATCTAGACTCAAATTCAACTGGCATCTATTGCCTGCTGTCTTACATCAGTCATTCAATTGTACCTGTAAATGTCTCGAGCCATCCCAAAATCCCCAATCTTGGCCACGCGGCCCGGCCCTTTGCAGGTCAGTAGGCAATTCCGAGCTGCAATGTCCCTGAAAGATGAGAAAAAACAACACATACAGACTGTCAGGCGTGTACTTACTGGTTGGATTGATGGAGATTGGTCACTTTATTATAATTACGAACACACGGATTGAGATGCAGTTACATGACTCCACAAAAATAGTTTTGCTACAATAATGTCCCCATATACACACCGATCAGCCATAAGATTATGACCAACTGCCTAATATTCAGTAGGTCACCCTTTTGCCGCCAAAACAGCTCTGACCCGTCGAGGCATGGACTCCACTAGACCTCTAAAGGTCTGCTGTGGTAGTTGGCACCAAGCCGTCAGTAGCAGATCCTTTAAGTCCTGTAAGTTGCGAGGTGGTGTCTCCATGGATCAGACTTGTTTGTCCAGCACATCCCACAGATGCTCCATTGGATTGAAATCTGGAGAATTTGGAGGCCGAGTCAACACCTCCAACTCGTTGCCATCCACACAATGTAAAAGAAAACGTGATTCATCAGACCAGGCCACCTACTTCCATTGCTCCGTGGTCCAGTTCTGATGTTCACGACGTGTCCATTGTAGGAGCTTTTGGCGGTGGACACGGGTCAGCACGGGCACCCTGACCGGTCTGCGGCTACGCATCCCCATACGCAACAAACTGCGATGCACTGTGTGTTCTGACACCTTTCTATCAGAACCAGCATTAACTTTTTCAGCAATTTGAGCTCCAGTAGCTCTTCTATTGGATCGGACAACACGGGCCAGCCTTCGCTCCCCACGTGCATCAATGAGCCTCGGGTCTGACCCTGTCGCCGGTTCACCGGTTCTCCTTCCTTGGACCATTTTTATTAAGTCCTGACCACTGCAGACTGGGAACATCCCACAAGAGCTGCAGTTCTGGAGATGCTCTGACCCAGTCGTCTAGCCATCACAATCTGGCCCTTGTCAAAGTCGCTCACATCCTTACACTCGCCCATTTTTTCTGCTTCCAACACAAAGTTCAAAATTCAAAATGATCACTTGCTGTCTAATATATCCCACCCACTGCCAGGTGCCATTGTAACAAGTCATTGTTATTCACTTCACCTCTCAGTGGTCTTAATGTTATGTCTGATCAGTGTATATGAGCGTTAAATATACTGCACATTCCCACAGCTTTGCTCTTGCTTTGTCTCCTCACTGGTTTCTTATATTTACATCTATAAGAGAGCTCCATGTATGAAACTCCTACAGACGCTCCCCAGTGGGATCCAGAGTTCAGTGTAACTACCCAGTTGCCCTGGGCGAGCTAGTAAAGTGTATAGTTTCCTATGGTGCCTTTATAGCTCTGCCCACGTGGTGCATCCAGGGAGCAGATTGAAATGTTCCGCAGTGTTTGCAGGCAGAGCGGGTAAGACGAGAAAATTCATAAAATTCATATTTGCACTGTCTTGGTATGGTTAGTCTTTGAGAAAATACAGTAGTTCACACAGCACGCTCTGCTCCTGTCTGGGGAAAAAGAAAATAGAGCCCACACACTGTATTCTGCTCCCCAGGCGTCTAACTTTCTTAACATCTTAAGAAGTGACGTTGTGAGCGCACTGCTCCTCATCACACTAAAGACAAGTGTGCACCAGGGACAATAAATACCCAATTTAACATCAGAATAACATCATGTGACACTGCTCAAACTAGATCATGAGACAGGGCAGGGCTGGAAATGAAGAACTAGCAGAGATACAAGTGAGTGTGTTAACAGCAACACTTTGTTTAGTTGTTTAGCCTCCACACTCTGATGAACTTGGATGTGAAATGACACAATGAGGATAAAGTAATAGTTCAGACTGATTTAAACTGAGGGCTTTTTAAGATGGGACTACACTATGCATAATTGCCCCACTTCAATGTGCCAGAAGTGATTGGAACTACTCAATTTATGATATTATAGCAATACCTTAAGTTTGATGTGAAATTATTTAGTACAGAATAAAAAGAACATAGTTTCAAGGGCATCCTTTCGACTGAAGCAGTTAAATGAGTGCCAGTAAACTGAGTTATCAAACCAGCTACAGAGAACATTTCCTATTCAAGAAAAAGTAGTGAATGAATCAATCCATTTAGGGGCATCTCAGAAAACATATAATCAGCATATGGGAGTTTACACACACAAAGACTTTAACACGTTCCTTTCTCATGAGGTGCTGTAGCTAAATCTAAGTGGTCCTTGTTTAATGGCTCGGAAGAATTCATGCAAATGATTCGCTTTTGCTTGTAGGCAAGGACGAGCCTTGAAATACAGCAGTAGCTATCACAGACTGCTAGCTGAGCGCTCAAGGGAAGGACACAGTGCTTTTGTACATGCAGCACAGTGATGTGAGAGCAAGCTGCTATTAAAACAATGTTAGCTGGCACGCAGACCTTATTTACAGCAATTTTTAACTGCAGTTTAAAGACCCATTTCACTGCAGCGCTTAAAGACCAATCTCCGTTATTAGTCTATTGTAACACCCGAGGTTGTATGAAACTACCCGTCTCTGCTCAGCACAGTGCTTCTATTCAGGTGGCTACAACTTCCAATGTGAGTACCAAGTCTGTTGTAAAATAAAGTAATGTAAGAGTAACATTACATCATCCACACAAAAAGCAGGCCGTTCCTCACTCCCAACGCGTCAAATATGGCAGCTTGATCAGTGGCCCTGCGCGTCAAACTATGACGCTCCACGTACCCCTCTAGCGTTAGTTTTACACTTGCAGGGCTGCCTCGAGTGGCTGCAGTAGTAAATTTTGACTTCTTTTAACTTGTGTACAAAAGTTAACTTTTGTAACGTACTTAAATTACATCACGTATGTAACATAGGCCTACTTAACTTACGTACGTAACTTAAGTTATGTAACAAACATACTTATTTTAACCCAAACCATGATATTTTCCTAAACCTAACCATATAGTTTTGTTGCCTAAACAAAACCTAGTCGTTTTGTTGCCTAATCATAACCATGTAGTTTTGTTAACTAAACCTAACCCAATAGTTTTGTTGCCTAAACCTAACCATGTAGTTTTGTTAACTAAACCTAACCCAATAGTTGTGTTGCCTTAACCTAACCATGTAGTTTTGTTAACTAAACCTAACCCAATAGTTTTGTTGCCTAAACCTAACCATGTAGTTTTGTTGCCTAAACCTAACCATGTAGTTTTGTTGCCTAAACCTAACCATGTAATTTTGTTGCCTTTACCTAACCATGTAGTTTTATTAACTAAACCTAACCCAATAGTTCTGTTGCCTAAACCTAACCAAGTAGTTTTGTTGCCTTAACCTAACCATGTAGTTTTATTAACTAAACCTAACCCAATAGTTTTGTTGCCTAAACTTAACCCAATAGTTTTGTTGCCTACACCTAACCAAGTAGTAACATAACATACCTCCTCACATACATAATGTAAACCACGTGTTCAAGTCTATTAGACTACCATGCACGTTGAAATATAACGCTAAAGGGGTATCCACTACGTTAAAAAGTGACGCCAAGGGGTCCTGACCAAGCTGCCGTATTTGACGAGTTGGGAGTGAGAACGTGCTGGATAAATACCACCACAACAAAGAGCATAGAAACACACAAACGCCAGAGCAAGTTCTTCTCAGACAGCATTAAACCTGTCATTTAACCTGTTGGAGCACGCCACAGATCGAATCATCCAACCCTGTAATCCCCGAGTAAAAGCAGCTTTTTCTGAGGAGCGGCTACTCCTCCACCATACCTCATTCACCTGCCCTTTACTCAACCCCGAGTAAACACACCTCCATAAAAATTGAAATTAGCCTCAAGGACAGTGTTAGGATGAATTTTAATACAGGTTTGAAGGCAGAAAAAGCGGGCTGTATAGAAGCCCAAGAGCCGCCGGAGAAGAGTTGGCCATTAGATCGATTGATGGGGCTTTACTGTGCCACGTTGGGGCAAACAAGGTTTAATGGGCCTCGTTTGTCATTGGCCAATTCCTAGGAAGTCAAACAGAGACATGAAGGAAGAGGGATGCTATTTAACTGTCTCAATGTGATTTTGGGAGCAATTCTGACCTCTTCCCTTTTTGACATGTACTTGACTTTCCTCCCAGACATCCATGAAGGAAGACAGATTCAAGAGAAGGGTTTTTAAAATTCTTTAGTCACATCCTCCGGTTCACTAACAGCTGTGAATATGGATATAGAAGGGGGCTTGTGCCTTGGATACAGACCGTAAAAAGGCAAGCCGGCTACCCCATCTGGCTGCTCTGATGCTAAACTCATCACTTGTCCTTTCTGCTATAATACGAAAGGCAAAAGGCATGCAGAGTCCATATGTTACGCTTGGACGGATGTAGTCAGCTCATAATTCTGAGTAGAAGTCAGCAAATGAATGTGGACTGTGTTTGTTTTCCCTTGCACATTTGCATTCCATATGTATACGCTTACCAATATGTGCTGTATATTGTTTGTTTTTCTCTCTGTCTTGCTAATCTGTTAAGGTAGGACGTATATAAGGCAGCAGAATGCAATACATCCTTTCTTAATCATGGGCTGTATTTGTTAATGCCAACACACTGTTGGTTTAGCACATTCATATGCAAAATGTGAGGTCATCTGGTGGCGTACCTGTGTATAAATTGGTTTTCCTCCAGATACTGGCAGCCCTTAGCGATGTCTCTGGCCACATTGAGAAGGTCCACCATGCTCAGGCTGGACGGGTGCTCCTGATCAAACAGAGAAGCGACAGAGAAATACCCAGAATGCAATATTAGTGAATACATCAGAGGCAGATTTTGAAAAAAAAAAAAAAAAACAGAGGTAGTAGACATTGTAGTTGTTAAGATAACATGAATATGTGTTTTAAAATCTGACTGATGTAACTTGGATCACAGTGTGTTCCAATTCTAGGGCTCAATGAGAAGAACAGAAGTTGTAGCTTAAAAAATGAAATGCACTATTTAGGGCTGTCAAAGTAAACGTGATAACGTGTTAACACAAATTCATTTTAATGCCACTCATTTCTTTAATGCACTAACGCAACTTGCGATTTGTAGGTTGTAGTGGGATCAGTTTTAAAGTTATAGAAAAGCAACTGGCATCACATGAAACTAGAAAACTTAAGGAATCCATTGGTACCAGTCATACTTGTCATACTAGCTTATTGCAAATGAGGCTAAATAACGCTCCAAACTTAAGCTAAATTTTGGCGAACAAAAATTGGCATGGCCATTTTCAAAAGGGGTCCCTTGACCTCTGACCTCCAGATATGTGAATGAAAATGGGTTCTATGGGTACCCACGAGTCTCCCCTTTACAGACATGCCCACTTTATGATAATCACATGCAGTTTGGGGCAAGTCATAGTCAAGTCAGCACACTGACACACTGACAGCTGTTGTTGCCCGTTGGGCTGCAGTTTGCCATGTTATGATTTGAGCATATTTTTTATGCTAAATGCAGTACCTGTGAGGGACAATATTTGTCATTGTTTTGTGTTGTTTCTTGATTTCCAATAATTATATAAACTTACATTTGCATAAAGCAGCATATTTGCCACCTCCCAAAGTTGATAAATGTATTAAATACTTGACAAATCTAACCTTTTAGGTACATTTTGAGTAGATAAATATGTGTGATTAATTTGCAATTAATCACGATTAACTGTGGACAATCATGCGATTAATTGAGAATTATAATTTGAATCGATTGACAGCCCTAGCATTATTCAATGGCGATGTGCACTTGGGCGTGATGCAGCAGCGTGTCTCACCAGCCGGGGTCTGGTCTCCCTCAGGAAAGACTTGAGGTCTCCCCCGGCCATCAGCTCCAGCAGGATGAACCTGGGCATGGCCTGCAGACTGACTCCTATACAACGCACAATGTTCTGGTGGCTGAACTTACTGCAGGGACAGAAACACAGCAGGGGAAAGTGCATCAGAAATGGATCTGTTGGCACTGTTCGAGAGACAAAATTCTGTTAATTGTCTGTGAGTGGCTCTTACCTGATGATTAGAGCCTCCATGAGGAAGTCCAGTTCGTCTTGCTCAGAGCAAACCTCAGGAAGGGTCTATTGTGAATAAAAAAAATATTTCAGAACAATGAACCTTATCAGGTTGATATACAGTATCCATCTTCTTTTTTTATCAAGGCCTGGGTCGCGGGAGCAGCAGGCTAAGCAGAGTATTCCAGATGTCGGCTGCCTCGTGTGGCGGCTGCGTGATTCAAGCGTCAGGTGTTCAGACCAGCTGCGTTTCTGCTGCTGCCATCCCTTACTTTCTAGATAGAGTTTGCCTTTCATAATGGACATTTTATTTCATTATAAATGTAATTTATGATAAGAGTATTAAATACTTGGCAAATCTCCCTTTAAGGTACATTTTTGAACAGATAGAAAATATGTGATTAATTTGCAATTAATCGCAATGAACTATGGACAATCATGCGATTAATCGTGAGCCCTAGCTATTAGTGTTTCTCCATGACACTGAACATAAGGCAGTGAAAGAGAGGTGACAGTATTTGTGCTGTAAAGCCTTTAACTGCAATACAGCAATCAAAGTTTGACCTTTGAAAAACAGAAAAAAAAATATTTATAGTTCCAGAGGGAACTCACCTTGACTGCCACCTGCAGTGGACTCGGTTCACCTGGTATCCCCACTGCCAGCCCTTCATAGACTTCACCGAAAGCACCGTGACCCAGGCCCCTGGAGGCACACAAACACATTTATTATTTACAGTTTCATTCATATTTTAGACATTGAGCTGAAACTTTCACATGGGGGATTTCTCGACTGAAGACATTGGAAGCAGCCTGCATTAAGACATGTCCTAAATATACCTGTGCCCAAAGAATGATCACCTATGGAATTCAGTACTAGGTAATGGCAGCTCAGCAGAGATGCTAGTCAGTTGTCTGAATAAGTAATTCACCAGCATTTCAGCCTGAAAAGGCAAATAACTATGTATAAAATTAAATTTATAAAATAAAATGTCTCCTTGTGACATCCTTCTGCAGAGAATGGTGAACTTTGACACCAAATTACAGTTTTAACTCCCCCTTTTGGAGCCATTGCACTTGATTCATGTCTTAAATAAATCTAGATATTGGAAAATATTCATGGGTCCACAAGAAAAAGAATTAATCACAGAGATTTAGAACCAGAATGATAAACTGGTGAACTATAAACACATGAAAGATATATAAAAAATTGAAAAGAGCCCTGCAAAAATCATTTCCCAGCCGCTCAGATCACTGCAGTAGACCCATACTTTAGTAGACTTTAATATTTCAGGCTTTATTTAAACTGCTACGTCTCACACCATGCTGTATTTATGAGTCCACCCTATTCAAATAGTTTGTACGAGTAGGATAACTGCTCAATTTGTTATATTTGGATACTGTTATCCTAGAGTCAGAAATGTCACATTTCACCACAGATTGTATTTAATGCGTTCAACTCATACTGAATTTGTTCATATGGTCTTTTTTATGATGAGATGAGGGCTGGGCAACATGACGATTTCATATGGTCAAAACAATATAAAAATGTCTATTGTTTAGATTTTTCTATCCAGATATAGGCCAGGTCTATATTTATTTTTTCTCTATAATTTTCACTTAAAACTTAAAACGAGAAAATAGTCAGTACTTTATTGTCTAGTATATAATTCACACGAGTAAAAGGGCCGGGACCATACACCTATCTCCTGATTCGATACCATCACGATACATGGGTGACGACTCAATATGCATTGCGACTTTTAAGTATTGCGGTTCGATATTACGATTTATTGCGATTTTTGTTAACTTTTTTAACACTAGACCATGGGAAAAAAGTTGAATCACACTTCTAGAGACTTTTACTTTGGAAAATATCTATTTTCAGCATGCATGTTGTCAGAGATGTACTGAAGTCATTGTCCGGCATTATTTATAAAAAAAATGTTCCAGCATCCCGTAAAATCAAAGAATAAAGACATTTTCCTCACAAATTAGAGGTATTTTCTTTCTAATTTATAAGGGACACATAATGTTTTATACTTCTGGTTAATATAATCCATCAATCTTATTTCCATATATGTATTTTGTATATACAGTTCCCTTTGTTAACACCTTATTTTGAAAACCGGACGTAGTCACGCGTTTATACTTCCGCTAACTTTGACAAGTCCATCGCTAGCGCTCCCGTCAGCTCTGTTCTTTTTATGCATCTATGGTCAGCTCCATCGAGGCCGATTGAATGCATTTAACATAAATGTCAGTATATGGGCGCTCTACAGTTGTAGCGACGGCTGGCTTGATTGCAGTTACCGCAGTACGATAACGAGTTAGCATGCAGCTTTAGCGGTGATGTCTAGCTCTGCTCTTCCTGGCAATGTGTGAAACTCAAAGTGTTTCCAAACTTTACTGGATGTGTAGTGTTTACTACTTTACATTTAAAATATGAGGGTGCAGGTCGTATCCACGCAGACCCTCCGCCATTTTCTGCTCTGTCGGATCTGCCCGTTTTTGCTTGCTACAGAAGGCTACTATTTGTTTTGAGTGACGGATACGGAACGGATATGACGTCACATTACTCAGACTACAACCTCTGCATAGACTCAAATGAAGCAAATATATCGATTCTGGCATTAAAATAATGGATTTCAAAATCGTAAAAAAGAAAAATCGCGATACATAGGTGATACATTTTTTTTCCCACCTTTAAAGAGTATACAAAAAAAACCTTTACCACGTGGTTATTTCCTCTAGACAGAAAACACGCTACATCGTTATATGTATCGTTATTGAGATATGAAATGACCTATATCGTGATAGAAGATTTTGGCCATGTCGCCCAGCCCTAGAGGAGATCATAATTTCCCAAGAAACAGTGCTTGCTGAAGTAACAACAATGCTGGCTGTGGACCTTTAACCTCTGCTCTTTTACCTGGTGAGGGAGATATTACGCCTCGGTACTTCCTTCAGGTCATTGACCGATGCCGTCTTGCCGGCGAAGCAGTAGTTGGGGTTGTAGTCGGTCATGATGGTGGATGCCCGCAGCTTACTGAGCTTGCAGTCTGGACTCTGCAGCTCCAGCTGAATAGACTGCAGCTCTGTGTGTTTGCGTCTGTACACTGGCGAGATGAAAATGAAAAGAGTTTCATTCCACGACTGAGACATCCGCAATTTGAAAAGCAAACATAACCTTGAACACATCTTGTTGAAAATTATTGCTGGCAGCCTAAGCACACAAAGCTTTTACAGTTATTATTTCTCTAAAGACCTTTTGCTTGTACAACAGCGATTTTTATGAAATAGAATTCCTTTGTGTCTGCGAAATATTGATTCCTCTCTATCTGACGCCAGATTTGTCTTTCTAAAATATTCAGATGCACAATGTTTCAGAATTAAACCCTCTACGTATAAATATGTCTTGTAGATGTGCACATGTAAAAGAGACAATCAAATGTGAATGGCAACAGTATGCACAAAACCAAGACAATTTATGTAGAACAGCCCACTGTATGAAGACACACTCTTTCTCTCTCTCACACACACACACACACAAAACCGAACACTTTATAGCGCTAGAAGCCTCGACCTGAGCTGGGAAACACATTAGTCGAAGGGAGAATTGTTTATGTGTGTATGCTTATGTGTGTGTAGGGGAGTTATTTATTTACCAAGTGCTTTCTAATGTACGAGTGCTGTCAGCCGCCGGCTAAGCAGCCATCCATCATTAGCGCATTTCATTCATCACGGAGGTAGTCCCACACCTCCTGAGCTCCCGCCTCGTCTACTGATGTGTGTGCATGAGTGGAGGCGGGAGTCTGGATGTGAGCGAGTGTGTGTGTGTGTGTGCGTGTGTGTGGAGGAGATGATGGCTCAATGAGTGCATATGTCTAGCTGTAATAGCCTGAAAGCAGTCGAGCAGACCGATGTCTGCGCTGACCGCGAGGTTCATTTCAACAACCTGCTGAGGGCCGTCTGAGAAAGACCCGGACAGACACAGGAAAACTTTGCGTGTGTGTGTGAGAGAGAGAGAGAGAGAGAGAATGTGTGTCTATTGTGCAAACAGAAGATAGAGCAGAAAATACAAATACTCATGTAATGTGAACCGCTCAGGCATTTGGCAGCACAGTCTGGCTCTTAAGGGTCAGTAACAACTACTACAACTTTCCCACTTTCTCCATGTTCATTTTGGTAGTTGTCAACTTCATTGTTTTTAGTCACTGCATGTCATGTGTTCATTGTTCTCCTAAACCAGTGGTACCCATTGAGTACAGTGTGGGTAGCAGACATATTTGAGTTGCAAGCATTTCACCAAAAAGCGATATTCCCCGCCAAGCTCAAATTTTTTAACCTGAGTAATTGTTAATGAACTGAAACTCAAACTATCAGGTATATCACGAGAAAAAATGTATGACGGTGTATTAGGGCCATTGTAGGTAAATATATATATAGAGAGATATTTACCTACAATGGCCCCTACAATGGACATTCACACACGTGAGCGTGTCCCAATGGCTAGCTCACGTCCGCCGCTCTGCACTGCTCTCATACGGCGGTTACAGCTGATAACGTCGTTGTGGAAGCGTAGCTCCCACCCTTCAGTTCTCCCCCAGGTTAACAGTGTTAGCTCTGTCAGCACTTTTGCCTGTGTTAGCACCGTTAGTGCTGTTAGCACCGTTAGCTGCGAGCCGCCGGCTCAGCCGTCGTCATGTTGAGAGCCGTGCAGAGGCAATAGAAATGCTCCCAATCTTGCATTTAGCTCTTTTAATCTCTGAGATCTTTTCTTGCAAATTTATCACAGAGAATGTTCAAGTATTTTTTCTCGTAAATTTGTGAGTTTTGTCTCGTAATTTTACAACTTTAATCTTGGAATATTACCCCCTCTAATGAACACAGTTAGGAGGACTTCCTTAAGAGTATACAATGTCAACACCAGGGCTTGGGAGAAAGAAACAAGGTGATATTTTGGCTAGACTAGATTGAAATGTTCATATAATCTGATGACTATAAAGAATAAAATTTCATAAATTTTTATTGACTAAAACTATACTTAAATAGTTAGTTTTCTTTGACTAAGATAGACTAAAACGTCTTTTGGTCAACTAAAACTCGACTTGAAAAAAACAGGATGAGGTTGAATGAATATGAGAAAAACTAACAAGGACATCTGACACAGGACTAAAACTAAGACTAAATAACAAAATAGCTGACAAAATTAACACTATACCACATACTGTCTTTTTACTATCCTTACTGACTTACTTATCATGACTCCGGACACAGCCAGCAGCAGGGCGGCGATGAGGGCCGAGGTGCCCACAGACAGACCCAGCGCCAGGTGGGAGAGAGACGGCTGGGGAGTCAGCACGGTCACCTCTGCAAGACAAGGGGAAACAACAGCGTTCCACAGTTGTTATCTTCCCCAGAGGAGTATTAACATTCACTTCGCCACTCTGATCCCCCCACTTAATTAATGATGTGAAAGCGATGACACAACAGAGCTTAGGAGCAACGACGGCCGGTGCATGTCAATTCCCTTTTCAGTGGCAGGGGAGATTTCATTTCACTTGTCTAAGCTGAGGAACAAATCTGCACACTGAGAGAGACCATATTGAGATTGTGACCTTTAATGACCTAGCATCATAGAACTATCTACTGCTTGTCATTACTGAGAACAGATTTGCAAATCATAGGGCAAGGAGACACTCTAGGTCATTAAGATATCATTGAAATGGTAATAGTTATTTTGCTTCAATCTATAAAGGGACATTCTGCCATATTAACTCATGTCAGGTCTACATTCATATACTTAGGATTCATCTGAGGTTACAAATCATAATTGAAGAGGCAGAGGGGTTTGTCTACATTACTTTGTTGCAGTTTAACCCAAGAAGAAGAAAACAGCACATGCGTGAAAACTGATTTGTAGTCGAGGTTGAAGTGGTCTAATGGGCAGAGCCAGTCGTATGGTACATTAAAGCAGCAGTAGGCAGGTTGGGTTAAATATTATCAAAAAAGAGTTATGCAATTACTGCATGAGACAAGTAATCTGAAAAAAAAAATCATGTGCCTCTGTGTCCTCCAGTGCTCCTGATGGCATCTGCAAGATTTCACAGACCAGAGGAAAACAACCAATCAGAGCCGAGCTGGAGGCTTGCCATCTCTGAGCAGCTGTCAATCACTCGCTAACTCCAATCAAACGGTCAAACTAGGCAGCGCTGATCAAATATGAATCAATATTGTGTTACCGTAATGCCTATTTCTTGCCTCAAATGTTCTCAGAAACATCTTGTAGTGTACTGTTTAGCTGTAAAATGAAAAAGTTTGTGAACCGGCAGCCATGTTGAAATCAGTTGAGGAAATACCAAGCACCGCCCACCAGCTGGAGCAAACTTTCTCATTTTACAGCTAAACAGTACACTACAAGATGAACATTTGAGGTGAGAAATAGGCATTACAGTAACAGAATATTAATTCATATTTGATCAGCGCTGCCTAGTTTGACCTTTTGATTGGCGTTTGCGAGTGATTGACAGCTGACTCCGTTGAATGAACAGCCAATAGGAACGCTCTCTCTCTGAAATGACCTGTTATTGGCCAAAGTCTCTCATCACGGGCTAGTTTTTTTTTAAAGCCTGATAACAGAGCCATTGAGCCTTGGATTACAATATGCTGAAAGGTTATTTTTGCCCAATGATGCCAAAAATATTCTGCCTACTGCAGCATTAAGCCATCATGAAATATGCGTACAAAATCCATGCACAATATCACTACATGAGTATGAGGACTTTTAGCCTAAATCCTCAGCTTTTATCTGACTGTAGCACAAAGATAAATCACAGAGCAGGACTCAACAGGCTAATACTGCTATAGGTGTATCCATTTTCATTAACGGGTTAGCTTATCCTACGAATTGATTATTATTATTATGAATGATTAAGGCACTATTACAAAAACGTTTCCACAGATAAAGATTCAATAAAGTACAGAGCCTCCCAGGCTTAATTACTTCTGCAGATTAATTCATCATCTGTTCACAGTCACAGTCTATTACAGGTACAATTCAATTCAGCTGAAGTCATTTCTGCATTTGGATTAATTTCATATACTTGTGTGGAAGAGAGAGAAACAAACTGGGCTTTTTCATTGTGCATGTGCAGTACTGTATGTCAGACCTGTAGCGTTGATGCAGGACACCCCGTCTGGTGCCTGGATCAGGTCATCATCACAGTAGCAGACGATGCCGTCCTTGGTCTCGTGGCATTCGCCGCTCTCACAGTGGCTGCAGTTCTGCACCGGACTGATTATCACCTCACCATCCCCCTCCATAGCTGCGCACACACACACACACACACACACACACACACACACACACACACACACACACACACACACACACACACACACACACACACACACACACACACACAGGGTGCAGAGCAAAATGAACAGGGTTTGATTAGACATATCTAGCATGTCTCCCGGTCAAATGAGCAAAAGTTCAATATCTCAATGTGGTTTACTAGAAATGATCCTAATTTATTAAATAATGTATGAGGATGGCTTTTCTAGGTTTTATTCTAACCACCATCATCACCCAGTTACATAAAACAGATCCCAGTGTCAATAATAACAATTAAATCAACAGCAAAAATCCATCCAAGACCACACAACCTCCCACTTCTCTGATATTTTTCAAGGAATCAAATAGTGAAAACTAGGGCTGTCAATCAATTAAAATATTTAATTGCAATTAATCTCATGATTGTCTATAGTTAATCCCGATTTATCGCAAAAAAAATTACGTTAAAGGGAGATTTGTCAAGTAGTTAATACTCTTATCAACATGGGAGTGGGCAAATATGCTTGCTTTGCAAATGTATGTATATATTTAGTATTGGAAATCAATTAAAAACTCAAAACATTGACATATTTTGTCCAAAAACCCTCACAGGTACTATATTTAGCATAAAAAATATATGCGCAAATCATAATATGGCAAACTCGAGCCCAACCGGCAACAACAGCTGTCAGTGTGTCAGTGTGCTGGCTTGACTATAAAGGGGAGACTCGTGGGTACCCATAGAACCCATTTTCATTCACATATCTTGAAGTCAGGTCAAGAAACTCCTTTGAAAATGGCCATGCCAGTTTTTCTTCTACAAAATGTAGTGTAAGTTTGGAGCGTTACTTAGCCTCTTTCCCGACAAGCTAGTATGACATGGTTGGTACCAATAGATTCTTTTGATTTTTTAGTTTCATATGATACCAGTATGACTCTAGCTTTAAAACTGAGCCCGCTACAACCTAAAAATCGCAAGTTGCGTTCATGCGTTAAAGAAATTAGTGGTGTTGAAATTGATTTGCTTTAAAGCGTTATTACCGTGTTAACTTTGATAGCCCTGGGGAAAACAAAACGGCGAGTCAGTCTGATTATCAGCTGTGTGTCTTGAATAAATCGTATTAATACAGGTTTTGTTAGCAAGTGGGTGTTTTTTTTTTTTTTAAAGAAAACCTGGTTTACAGCACAGTCGAGAAAATACTGAGCTCTATATAAATGGGAAATGAGGTGATTACTGTCTATTTATCCATCTATATATGCGTTACTGCAGTGGTCTGGTGGAGTCACCCAGTATTTGTGACTATGATAATCCAAAGCCTTAAACCTGTAAACTAACACTGGGTTAAAACTGAGAGAACATGGATCCGCATTGCATCAGAATTCTATTCATGATCAACAGGTCTGCTGCCACAGCTTCACAGCTCACATTACACTCGTCTTCGACTGTGCTTTCTGTTTCATCACCAGCGTGATTTCATTTCATGAACAGCGCTACCCAGCCAGATGAATCGAGCCAGGGTGCGTCATCGCGTTGTGCTGAGGGCTTGCACATTTTCATTCCAGCCTTCTCTTACCTTAGACTAAATGAATTTACTGATTCGAACTGAAGGTGTGTTAATCAGGGAACGATCTTCTGTGGTCTTGGCTGGAACAAAACCTGCAGACTCTCTGCCGTCCGCGACCCAACTGTTCATACCACCATAAATTGTTTTAGTTTTTTTTTTAACAACATCCATTAATTAATTTAGACTAAAAAAGAACCAATTCTCTTAATTGTAAACAACAGCAAGCGCAGGAAAAAAATCAGTCTAACATGAATTAGTTATGGGCTGTCTGTGAAAGCTTGTACTGTTTAGTAAGCAAAGCAAATGCACTCATCTGCAGAATCTGTTTTCTCTCATCATTCTGTTATCAGTTTTATAAGTGCAAATACATAAATCTAACCTAGAAACAGTTGAAAGGTTTCGAAGGAGGAATACAAATGTCTCGAGTACAGATGTTGACTGCATACTAATGTATGGATTGAATTCTCTGTTTTGGGGATCTTGAATATTCCTTCGTGTTACTAGAGTGAGGAAGGTGACAATGTCTTCTCTACTGAATTTTATAAAATATTTCTTAATGATATAATTGTAACAGCAAAACAGTTTCTCCACTATCAAAGTATTCCTATACAGATCAGTCTGTTCTCATACACGATTCGTAGCTATACTTACAAAAAGTCATACACTGTCATTCGTACATATCCCACATAATTAATCTGTATGTAATCTACGTAATCGTGAACCAAGAAGTATATATTGCGACAAATGCTGTGTATGGAGGTCGCGGTGGATCAAAAAACAAGGGACTTGTGAAATCAGACGTCACTTCCGAAGTTATTTCAACCCAAACCATGCTCTTGTACTCTAAACTAAGTAATTTTGTTGCCTAATCTTAACCATGTCGATCTTTTCCTAAACCTAACCAAGTAAGTAGTTTTGTTACCTAATCCTAACCAAGCCGATCTTTTCCTTAACCTAACTAAGTACTGTAGTTGTGTTGCCTAATCCTAACCAAGTTGATCTTTTCGTACACCTATCTAGGTAGTTTAGTTGCCTAAACCAAACAAAGTTTATATTTTTCTAAAATTAATTAAATAGTTTTGTTGTTTAATCCTAACCAAGTTGATCTTTTCCTAAACTTAATTAAGTAGTTTTGTTGCCTAAACCAAACCAAGTAGATATTTTCCTAAGTCGGCCGACGCAAAAACATGAAAACGCGAATGGCCCCCCATCTAAGGCCAGAGTTTGGTTTGTCCGTTCTGGACTACGGTAGAAACACGGCGTCTGGCTCAGTGAAGAGGACCCGCTCCCTATGTAGAAATAAACGTCTTATTCTAAGTTAACGAAAACAACGATTCAGGTGATTATACACTAAAGAAGACATACTTATTAATATTATATTCAATTTCTGCCAATAGATCCCCCTAAATGCTACACACTGTTCCTTTAAGCTCGTTGACTCATCGACTTGGACTTCTCTAGAAATCTGATGTTTGCTTGACATCTGGGCTGAAGAGAACATACAGAATATGCTAAATTATGTCCACAAAAATAGTGACTATTAACTAATTCGAGATAAACTTAAGGAGAAGGAATTTGTACGCAGAGTAGATCAGTGCCGAGTCAAAGTCCGCGTTTCCCTGCATAGAAGTGGCAGCTCTTGAGACGAAAAAAGATAAATTTGCTCCCTCGTACACGCCCCTCAGCGAAATTAATGTTTCTATTTGGTCCCCTTTAATTTGTGCACTGTGAAACCAAACCAGACTTTATAGAAAACAAACCAAAAGTATCAATTTCACTCTGATTTGGACTAGCCAAATGGATTATGGTTTGTGAAAGCACAATGAAAGGAGGTAATAGATCTAAGTGAACTCGGCAGGTTGTTCCAATCGGAAGGAGCTTGAAATTTAATGGCACACCGTCCAATTTCTTTAGAAATTCTAGAAAACAAAGAAAAAAGGATTCTCATTATGCCTTAGACGATTCGATGGCCTATATGGGATTAAAAATTGTTTTGCGTATGAAATGCATTTGAAATTAAATTGCAACCAGTGAAAATGTCTTCTAGATTTAGGTGTTAACTAATTTAGCAATTTGTACAGGACTCCTCAAAACAAATGTACATTATAATTATTATTATTATCTCTCTCTGTCATACAGGTAGTATACTGGCCTCTAATAACATGAATATTTTCTTCAGTGACCGCAATACGATCGGATGACTGTGTAGTTCTATCTATGTTCTTTTCAAGCAGCCTGTATTCAGTGGATTAGGGCACTGCATTGCAACCGGGTTGCCTCCGTCAACCTTAATGCTATGATTTTTGATCCTCTTTTAGGTCTTTGAATGCACACAGCAGGGCTGTCCGGCATCGCCTGCTGTTTCTATTTGAGCTCGAGAACCTGCCTGCGCTTTTCAAGCTGAGGAGGAAATTACCGCCGTAGCCATTTGCGACTACAACTTCAAACCACAAATGCCCTTAACCCCGACCTTTACACAGATGATATTCTTTTAAGTTATCAAATTAAAAGATATTACTACCTGATATTTCGCCCGGCGTGTTATGATAATTAATTCTGGCCTTCTGGTAGTTCACTGGTTATAAATCATGTCACTCTCTCTCTCTCGCTCTCTTTTCATGTATACACTCTAACTTCTCCAACACTAGTTTCAGGAAGTGAACAGGTTCTTTTTCAGGATTATAAAACCTTTAATCATAAAACCTTAAACAGATGTATAGACAGATGTGGACTATACATTTTGGGTGCTAATCATGAAATGTGTCATTTTCTTTGTCATTAGGCTACAAAAATAGGGACGCTATAGGTATTTGGGAGTTGTTACTTGACTAAGAACATAGGTTTATTGCTTGGCCAGCACTAAAGTTGTATCTTTAGACAAAAGCTTAAGATTTGTGATATTCTTATTAACTTTTACTGTGAAAATAGCTAAAATAGTGGATGGAATTTCTTCCTTTAAAGCTGCAGTCGGTAACACTAAGCAAATATGATAAAAGGATATTTTTATAAAACTGTCACTATATCCTCACAGTAGTGCATTAGATGGAAATTTTGTGACCCGGCCACCATGTCAAATACGGTTGAGCCAAACATTCTCATTTTACAGCTAAACAGTCCAACAAAAGATGTTTCTAAAAACATTTGAAGCAAGAAATAGGCACTACAGTAACAGAATCATGATTCATATTTGATCAGCGCTGCCTAATTTGACCGTTTGATCAGTTTCACGAGTTCATTGACAGCTGCGTTAGAGACTGCTCGGCTCTGATTGGTTGTTTTTAGGGCTGTCAATCTATTAAAATATTTATCTTGATTAATCGCAAATTAATTGCACATTATCTGTTCAAAATGTACCTTAAAGGGAGATTTATCAGGTATTTAATACTCTTATCAACATGGGAGTGAGCAAATATGCTTGCTTTATGCAAATGTATGTATGTATTTTATTATTGGAAATCAATTACCAACACAAAACCATGACAAATATTGTCCAAAAATCCTCACAGGTACTGCATTTAGCATAAAAAATCATAAGCATATTCAAATCATAACATGGCAAACTGCAGCCCAACAGGCAACAACAGCAGTCAGTGTGTTGACTTGACTATGACTTGCCCCAAACTGCATGTGATTATCATAAAGTGGGCATGTCTGTAAAGGGGAGACTCGTGGGTACCCATAGAA
>CAKAOI010048981.1:0-25981 GCA_916701655.1 Sebastiscus albofasciatus | reverse complement strand
ATACACACGTCAATAGATAGACCCCTGGAAGGCTTCCCATTTCTACATAAGCTCTGCATGCATACTGCATACACTGTCAGAGTGGACAGTGCTACTGCATGTTGAACACCATTAACGCTCCAGGGTTTATTTAACTAGTTCACTGAGTGAACATAATAGGAGATCCCAGCCGGCCACACACACACACACACATATACACAGATATGCTGAACACAATTCCAGATATGGAAAGAGAACATTGTTTATGACTCCTTTCCGATTCAACGCACAATAATAATGCCTCAAATACTGATTTAAATTCCACTGGAGCAGCATTTTAATACTCATAGAACACACACGCACGCACGCACACACACACACACACGCGCGCGCACGCACGCACACACACACACGCGCGCACGCACGCACACACACACACACACACACACACACACACACACACCTCAGCTCACCTGGATGTCTCCTAGTTGTTTCGTCAGCTCCTACAGAAAATAAATTAGTCAGTTATACTCAACACCACCCGAGGAATGGATAGAATGTGCTGATTTGTGTGTGTGTGTGTGTGTGTCTTGAGTATTACTTGTGATCGTGGTCCAGGAACTGAAGTTTTCATGGAGGGACCATCGTAGTCAAACTCCACCTGGGTCTTTGGTGCCGCCTTACTAACATATCTACACCCTGGTGGAGAAAACACAGAGAGCAATAATAAATAATCTATATACATACTGTACACACAAACACATCCAGAGGGAGACAGTGAGTGTGTTGACGTGCTACTACTATGCCTGTTACGATCAGGGCTTTGGTTATGTGTTTGCACATTGTGAACATCATAATCTGGTTTCATAATTCTGGATGAGCCATAAAATAAGATAAGATAAATTATCTGGGGTTTGATTATCTGGATATGGTAGCTGGAGTATTCTGGTTGAAACCAGAATGATGATTATACACACTGAACTAAATTGAATTGTTGTTGAGGGAGAAGTCAAATCCAGCAGAGGGAGATGCAGACAGTGTCCAGACAGCCAAAGGTCAAAGTGAGTTCATCCTCATCTGCTGAGCTAAGACAGTTGGTACAGAAATAACCGTGGCTGGTTGTGCAGAGTCATTCCTGACATGCTTGATGTAGATGGTCCCTGGATGATGTTAGAATCATTACAGAGTACAGCGAGATAAACAACCCGGTTTATCGATGTTCCGTGTGTGACAGCCCTCGTGCTTTAGCATATTTGTGTTTGTCTATTTGCAGGTTCCTGGTAGACAGAGTCCATCAGTGCAACTGGGAGCACCTGGCCAGTCTCCCAGGAGTATTTACATGTGAAATCTGGTTGTTCCAGTCCACTGGCTCTTTCTCCATGCCTCCTTCACGTCTTTTGTCATGACTCATGAGCCAGGTAATGTAAATGTAAACACCATATCCTGAATATGATTGAAAACGAAAGCTTTTAAACTAGGATACTCAGGGAGCTTGTAAACTAACTCACTATCAACCCTCCATCACGCTGCTGATATAACTGAGAAATGTCCACTGACATTAAGTTAAACTAAGCTTGGAGTATGCAAAAATTCGCCCCAAACTGCTGAAACTCTGACAGCCGGTCAACATAACAATGCTTCAATCTTATAATCTTCACATGTGGCGTCGGCCTGTAGTTTACGTTACCCGTGTGTTTACTGTGCCACTAACTGGGGGCTGTACGGGCCGTGTACGTTTTGATAGTTTCTTTGCTTGGGTCCGGGGTGGCAGAGACGCATTTAAAGTAAATCTGACCCACAGAGATTGGCCTATAGTCCTTTTCATTACCATTCTGTTGTTAGGGCAACAGCTTTGGTCCAAGTTAACTTCCCGTCAGCTTCTGCATTAAAGGTCCCATATCCTGTTCATTTTCAGAATCCTACTTGTATTTTGTGTTTCTACTAGAACATGTTTACATGCTGTAATGTTAAAAAAAACACTTTATTTTCCTCATACTGTCTGCCTGAATATACCTGTATTCAACCTCTGTCTGAAACACTCCGTTTTAGTGCATTTCAACGGAATTGCGGCGGAATTGCGTTGCTAGGCAACAGTTTGGGTCCATGTTTACTTCCTTATTCACATCCACTGCAACAGAAAATAAACTGGGACACATTTAGAATGTTTATGTTTAAAACCGTGTAATGATCTATATATTGTATATTTGTGACATCACAAATGGACCGATATCCTGACGGCTTGTTTCAAACACACAATTTCTGAATACAGGCTGTGTGTATTTCTCCGTATATTGAACATTTCAATACTTTCACAGTATTTATACAGCACTTAAACCTGCTTTATACTATAACAGACATGACAATCTCACTTTTTACAATATGGGACCTTTAACAAACATTACAACAGGAAATACAAGACAAGATAAGATAAGGTATTCCTTTATTAGTCCCAACAATTTGTAGGATGTTTAAAAAACTTCAAAAAGGTCTATTGATGATTGACAGGAGAGAGGACCTTTGCTACATCACTCAGTCAGGGGCCTCTGAGAAGCATGGACATTGATACACCAACCAGTCAAACATTTACACTGATCACGTAATGTGATATTCAAGTAAAAATTGATTGACAAAATCAGCTGCAACACAGTGTGATGCAGATGTAGCAGGGCTATGAGCTACATTATATTGAGGCATAGGCACAATTGTTTGCATTTCAAAAGGCAATTAATTACAATGGAAAACAACGTCCTGAAGCATTTAACAAAGGAATCGGATGCACACCGTTCTACTAACACTTCTAGGGGACATTTGTAGCAACGTTCCATGTCATTACCTGGTGAAACAGCACTTACAGAATGGATTTAAAGAGGATTCGATTTAAATTGAAGAGTGTTGGATTTACCTGGAGCACTGAGCCACAAGTTCTTCTGCAGGGAGAGAGCAAACTGACGGCTGATCAGGGAGGACGCCATGGCGGACCTGTGAACGGACGGGATGAAGTGCGAGAGAGAGGCAGCGATTGCCCTCAGTGTCCAACTTGACCAGTCACCTATGGAGAGAGAGAGAGAGAGATAGAGAGAGAGAGAGAGAGAGAGAGAGAGAGGGAGGGAGAGAGAGAGGGAGGGAGTGGGGATTAATGATACTACTGTATGAAGGGGAAAAGTCCACTTACTAACTACACAAGACTTTGGTGTCTCTCAAATGCCCGCTTTACACCTGGCATTAAAATGTGTTTTTGGTGCTCGGGTTGTAATCGGACAGTGCTTTACCACATGATAGTACAGGTGTAAATTGTGATCCATTCGGCCAAACCACCTCCAGAGGTGGTCAGGGACCAGGGTCTGAAATTAACTTTTTTCACTGGAAGTATTTTTTTGTCTGCCACACTTTTGAAATCCATGCGCTAAATGAAGGAATAACATTTTAGATCTGATTTCATGCAATGTTCGATATATTTTACACAAAAAGCATTATATACATGGTAAATTACAGTGTTCAAATTACACCGTGCAGGGAGGGTAGTGTACACAGTACTGTACTGTACATTGTTATTGTCATCTATGCTGGTTATTGGCATAAAAACACACAATTCAAATGATTAGGATTATTTAAATATTTGCTTTGATTGAAAAAAAAAAAGAATCTCTTCCAAGCTGCTTAGAGCTAGTGTCATAATGCTCTCTCTAATATCTATTTCATATTGATGTGAAAACATCTTCTACAAACTGGATTTATTCAAGTTTCTCGCCAAAAACTTAATTTTATGAGATTACATTTGAACGCATCATGATAATGTTGTAATTTACCTTCAGCCAATGGTCATTTTTTTCTGAGCAGACTTTGAACGCCTCATAATAATAACTGAATGACAATGACTGAAAAACGTAACCGTCGGAAAGCATCAATACAGAGGAATCGATAGTCACGGAGGCATGAGATGCCAAGGAATCGGACAACAAGGAACCGGTTCTCTATTCCCATCACTGGCGTTTTCCCTGCCTACCAAAGTGGCGGATGACCTGACAATTTGACCTGCCACTGCCCACAATTTACCCGCATTTGGTAGGTGCTAATTTCAGACCCTGGATGAAGGTAGCGTGAACAGAGAGAAGACTGAAGCCCCATCGGAGCTGAAGTGGACCAGAAACAGAACTGAGTCCTCGTACAAAAAGATCTAACAATGTGAACGCACAAAGTCCATTTTCTGTTGGTCCCCTTTTTGGTCCACTTTAAAGAGGACTGAGTTTGGTTCATTTAAAAATAACTATATGTGAAAACACCCTCAACGTGGACACTGGAGACACATATTAATAGCAGGTGTAAATGTAATCAGGTTAAAACGTATCTCGATACAAGCTGGATACGCATTTTTATGCCCGGTGTGAAGCAGTTCAAAGTTGTCAAATTCAGTCTTTGTCACTGTGACTCAGCTCAGTCTGCTCATGAGTTTATTTCATCACTCTGACGACTAGGAAAATAAAATAAACAAAGGACTGTAAATGATTAATGTTCTTATACCGTATCATTATGTGGCTTATCTTATATGATCCATATCAGGCTTTCTAATGGGCTCAACTGAAGTCCAGCAGTTAGTGTAACAGCCGTTTGGCAGCGGCTGCTCATTAAGTGATCATTTTATAAACAGTGACTATGGTAATATTATTTCTTGATGTGAAAGAAAAAAAAAATGTAAATGTAGTGTGGCAGAGTGAAGGCAAAGAAAGGCACGGCTGTCTGCTCTCTCTCTCCTCTTTCAAGCGCTTATGCAACGCAGGCAGCAGGAACAGGATCATTCCAGCTATCTGCTTTCACTCGGCGAAGGAAACCCTGACCCTGCACACGCACGCACGCACACACGCACACACACATGCACACACAAACAAACACACACAAACAACCACGTGCATGCACGCACATAAGCACCAAGCTGGTTTCTTGGCAACACCTCTTGAACTGGATGAAACTGGTTTGGAGTGTGAGAGTTACACAAGGCTGCATCTTCATATGCTTGGGGGGTGGCGGGGGTTTGGTGTGTATACTAAAGTGACAGAAGGGACACGGCGAGTTTGAACTGGGATGAGCTGGAATACTGAACGCAAAAGGGATGAATGGAATCATTGAGGGGAGTCTGGAAGCAAGGTGGATCTGAGGAATCATTTATACTGAAGAACGCTCATCGATTATCAAAGTACCACCGACATTTACTCATATTTATCATTCAAGTTCTGACGTACAGTGACGACGGGGAGGTTTGCCTTGGACTGGCTATTGAGACTTATGGTACGTATCCACCTGGAAAGGACGGATCCTGTGGACATGTAACCATTAGGGCTGGTTTAGGCTAGAAAATAACCAGTTCATACGTAGTTATCTCAACAACACAAAAAGTGATTATAGCTGTTTGGAAGGTGGAGTGAAAAGCCGGCCGTCATAGAGAGGGAGGAGACGCGATAATCGTTTTGATGCGAGGATAACGGGGCACATTTTCAGACAGTCTCTCCAGAGACAGTTGGGTAAAGAAGCTAGAGAGTTGTTCAAATCCTGCATATTTCCTCACCTTCACACACCTTGTCCAATCATTGCATGAAGTCGGTGTGAACGCCGGATTGTCGGTTTCGGAAAGGGTCGGAAAAGGTGCGGAGGCAGGTGAGGGTGCTCCGATCGATCAGCCACCGGTTGTTGTTCTAAATAGTTTGATCGGTGGTCTCCGTAAAGGCCGATCAGAAGAGCCGATCACGTGACATAAAACACGCGACAAGACAATTTCTCCACGCGCCGCTAACACGGCTTCATCGGAGTTGGGAGTTGTGGCTCTAAAGCCCCTTTTACGCAGCCCGTTCAAGGCTGGACTGTTGTGTTACATGTCACATCGACATGCCACAGTATCTAAAATCACAACTGGGGCAGCGTTATGCTGGCTTTGTTTGGTTCAGTGTAAAAAGCAAAGCCGGTGTAATGAAGGATCTTCTTTACAGCAGTACTGAGGGTATATCATGTGAAACACCAGGAGGGATCGTGTGTGTGTGTGTGTGTGTGTGTGTGTGTGTGTCATCCACACCAACATCGGGGCGCAGGTTTGCAGTGGCGCTAATTGCAATAAATTGGTGCTTAAAAAGCACAATCAGAAGCAATTCCAAACCAATTACTGTCATCGGTTTGGATGGTTATAATAGCGTATTGCCTCCGGACAACGCACATCCGAGATAGAAAGAAAGACAGAGCCAGGGAGAGAGTGAGTGTGTGTGTGTGTGAGAGAGAGAGCGAGAGAGAGATGAATGCACTCATTGCCCCAGCAGTCCGCTCAGAGAGGAGAGACCAACAGCCCTTTACAGAATATACAGAATATTCAATCACATCGTCACAGTTTGATCAGTTAAAATGAAAGTGCCTTGATGAGAGCAGCCCAAAAGACCTGACCATTACTTATTATTATTTTATGTCTGTTTAAAAAAAAGCACCATTTTACTTAATGATTTATTTCTTGTAAAGCAAAACTTCACCTCGTGACTTTTCCTTTGAAATAAACCAGAACATTGTTATTTCTGTAAATATTACCAAAGCATTTTTTCAGTAATACAGTTAAGATGGAAAAAAATATGAATTGTTGCATTTAATGTCCCATGAATGTGTGTGTGTGTGTGTGTGTGTGTGTGTGTGTGTGAATGCTGACATGTAGTGTAAGACTAGAAAGGCTCTATATACTGTAAATGCAAGTCCATTTACCATTTGCATGGGAGTGCTCCTAAAATTTGGTGCTGAAATTTCCAGTAGGCAGCACCAGTGCCCCTAGGGGAAACATTTAGTCTGGTGCCAGATGTACAATGCTGTTAAATAAATACATAATGCTACATTGTAAACAGAAGGCTTCAAATAGACTATTTCGATCGGTGATCGGCCGATACTGCTTCCAGCAAACGGTGATCGGCCCGAAAAACTCCGATCGGAGCACCCTTAGGGGAAGGTGGCTTTTCAAAGCTGTTCAAACAACCGACAACCAATTCTGCTGAAACATTCCAGCAGCTGGGACCGAAAACATCCCCGAGTAAAACAAATACAAGAGGCCGCATCGGTGGACGCCTCTTGGAAGCGGTGAGATGGAGAGATAGGATACAAGAAGTCAAATATGAAGAATAAATCCATGAGTTTACAGACTTATCTAAAACCACAACACTGCATAATGGTTTATTACGCAGAAGGATTTTACAGCACAACTATGTCAAATTTTCACAGTCACGACAATCGCAGTAACCGCAAAGACACTATTTCTCTTTACTAGAAGTCTTTACTAAGAAGTCATTAACCATACTAAGTCAAGGACATACAGTACATGCTATAAAAACAACAAACCCACACATATCTTAGGTCAGAAGTGACGTGTTGCAAAACTTTATGGCCGTGTGTGTGCTGTAATATCATTTGCACAATGTCTTTAGTGAATGGGACCTTGAGACGGGGCGGATAGCGGATGCAAATGATGCACAATTCATGGTGATATCAGCGGCCGCAATCCTTTCTTTGTTTATTTGCCTCTGAATGATAGTGTTGCTCCATAACTGCTGGCTGTGAAAATAAATGACTACTTGCTGACAGGTTCATTATGTCAATGTTGTGCCCCCAAGTGGACACAAATTTCAGTTTTTGCAGGTAGTAATAGTTTTGTATTATCAAAAGGAAGAAAAGAAAAGGTTTAATATCAGAAATGCTCCGTTTCCCCCTTGGCCGGTCAGAGGATCGTGTGTTTGTCTGTGTTTGATAGACAACAGCAGGCTGTCAGAGTGCCGTGTTACACAAAGTAAACTAACTAGTGCTGTGGCCTGCATGTCATGGACAGCCTGTTGTTAGTGGTATTAAACAGGATGTGGCTGTTGTTCATAGTCTGAGGCTCTCTCGTTGTGTAGCACTCTGCTGTCTGGCTCAGAGAGAGAGAAGCCAAAGCAGCTCAATTAATGTATTATTTGATTACTTTTTTTAAACGGTGATTCCGATAATTGTATAAAGCTGAATATTGCAGCCGATAATCAGTCGATCCCTCCCTACTTGCTATATTATAGTATTTATTAGGGGTGGGAAAAAAATTATTCACCTATTTATCATGATTTTTTTTAGGTTGAAGCTCAGGGGTGACCAAACCTTTTCAGTTGCAGCTCCAAAGCTCCACGTGTTGGGCTGTCCCTCACACTGCCTGTTTTTAAATCAAACCTCAAAACACACTATTCCTTGGCTTTTGGCTCGGCATTAGAGTTGACTATTTTAATCCTTTTTTCCTTTCCTATTGGTCTTAACAGATTTTTTTATTATTTTAATGTCCTGTTGGTTTTAAGTTGGTCTTAGTGTTTTATTGTGTTGTTTTTATGTTTGTTTGGTTTTTTTATGTATAATTGTACAACACTTTGGTCAACTTTGTTGTTTTTAAATGTGCTTTACAAATACATTTGGATTGGATTGGATTATATATGGGAATAAGATTGATTGGATTATATTCACCAGAAGTACAAAACGTTACATGTCCCTTATAGATTAAAAATAAAATAAAACTAATTTGTGAGGGAAATGTCTATATTCTTTGATTTTTGGGTTGCTGGAAAAAATATAATAAATAATGTCTGACAATGACTGATATATTTGACTTCAGGACATCTCTGACTACATACATGCTCAAAAAAAACATTCTTACTGTATTAATTCAGAGATTTTCCAAAGTAAAAGCCCCTGGAAGAGTATGATTCAACTTTTTCCCATGGTCTAGTGTTGCAAAACATTCACACTACGGGAAGGACTGCATGTCTTTGGACTGTGGGAGGAAACCGCAGGGCACGCCTTCCACATCTACTTGTCTAGCTCCAGGTGACTATTGTTGTAATTGAATCAGTAAGACTATACAAATATGCAAGTACTCAGTATATCCATTTTGTTCCCAATGTTACATGTTTCTAGATGCAAGAGCGATGCACACAACGATGTCATTGAAGGTTGACTGAAAAAAAAACACAGTTTGGTCATAACCAATGAAAACGTTGATAAAATCTATTAGAGAATGAGACCTTGTTAAAGCCTCTAAATAATTCTGGAAACACAAACCTCAGGCGTCTCACACACATACAAACACCTCTCCTACCAACAGGCAGACCACCGCAGTGCACAAAGAATGGGACAGGCGAGCTGCCAGTGATTGACCAGCTTCTCTCCCTGATCTGTCAGCCGGCTGGCTCAGCGCCTCCGCCCTCCCGCCCCCCTCCTCAATAAAAGTAGGAAATCTATTCATTCCTTTCACATCGAGCCTGCGGGTAAGAGGAAGTGTGAGGTACCACAGGATGTGTCGATCAGACTAATACCCCTTTCACACCAATGACCAGAGTTGGACCAGGGTTATCTGACCCTGGTCACAAGGTGTTAGACATGGGCGGGGGGGGGTTACAGGTCTGGGGGATTACAGAGAGAGGAGATGATAGTGGCAACTCCATAAGGAGTAGACACTTTCAGTTTGTAGCGTGCATCATCTAACTCTGTACTGATAACACCGCGCTGATATGTGAAAATGAACTAAATGGGGTTTATTTCTATAAAAATAAAAGCAAAACGATGGTGGGGGCGGTGGGTACGTAATGTAATCGGTGTATGTGCGTAACCCCCGGTAGCACCGACTACCGCAGCAAGCCCAGCTATAACTGGTCACAAAATTCAAGCTCACACAGTTAAGAAGCCAGATCAACTGATCCTGTAATGCTATACTGTATGTAAGGCTCTCATGAGTACAATGCTTTTCACAACTCTTCATACTACAGACTCTTCCTACAGACAAAATTAAGTCATGGCTAGAGATGCAATTGATGAACTGTCTGGATTAAAACAAATTGATATTAGGGATGGTAAGAATCTGACGATACGATACGTATCGCGATACAGGCGTTACGATTCAATATATTGCGATATTGTGATTTGTTTCAATATGGTTTTAGGAAAACTGTCATAGTATAAAGAACACACCACCACATGCATAAAATGCAATCAGAACAGTGGGATCTGCATTTTCATTTATCACAGTCCCTGTAAAATCCAACATCATAGCCCTACTTTGAGAGGGAACATACACTGAGAGGGCGCATCTCTTTGTAAATGAAATAAAGTACTGACTGAGTTAATCTTTGCATGTAAACTATTAATTAAAAATCAATACAGTGTTTTTGAGAATCGATACAGTATCACAAAACATAATATCGCGATATTCAATATTTTCTTACACCCCTAATTGATATCAGCAACCCACATTAAACCTTCAGTTACCAATTGAGGACCAATCCAAGGTATAAAGAGAGAGAACAGCTGCCCATTGCTGTGCATATTACAAATGAACCTCCGTCTTGTGCACCATGCTTTGAGCATTAAAAGTGTGACAATACTGGAAGAGGTTTTTGTCTCGTTCCTCGTCAGAGTGGGATTACAAAATTGCCGTTACAATTTGGGGGCTTGTCCGGGATGCCTTACTCATACCTTCTTCGATCCCTTTTCTAAATGGTAAATGGACTTGCATTTATATATTTCTAGTCATCCAACCACTCAAAGCGCTACATGTCAGCATTCACCCATTCACACACACATTCATGCACCGATGACAGAGGCTGCCATGCAAGGTGCCAAACTGCCCATCAGGATCTAATCTAAATACTCATTCATACACTGATGGCACAGCTTTCAGGAGCAATTTGGGGTTTCAGTATTAATTGGAAAAATATGAGAAAATGAAGGATGATACCGGAATAAACTGGATTCCATTTATGATGGAGAAGTGAATCAGAAAAGAGAAACAGACAGCAGACATCAGCTGTCCTGTCCTCTAGTGACATGAAATTGCATTGACAGAAAGACTGTTATGTAACCACAGCTGCAGCGTGGTGTTATTGAACTCTGGAGCCGGTAGACTCCACCATCACCCGGCTACTTGGTCTACAGGGGTTTGATTGACATAACAAAGCTTGTGACCAGGGTCTGAAATTAACTTTTTTCACTGCCTGCCACTGTGGCAGGTAAGTATTTTTTTTTTTGTCTGCCACTCAGAAGTTTATCTGACACTCTGATGTCATTCAATGTTCGATATATTTTACATGAAAAACATTATATACATGGTAGTGTTCAAAATGACACCGTAGCTTCTGGTGGAGCCCTGTTTTTGGGAAGTGGGAGGGTACTATAGCCTAGACAGTACTGTACTGTACTTTGTTATTGTCATCTGTCGTGGTTATTTGCATAAAAACACACAATTCAAAAGACTATGAAAATATAATATTTATAATCAGGTCATAATTCCCTTTCTATTATCTATTTTATATTGCTGTGAAAAAAAAACAGCATTTGGTCGAAAAACAAGATTTTGCATAGGGCCCCCAAAAAGCTAGGACCGGCCCTGCTAGCTGGAACCGGCCCTGCTAGCTGGTACCGGACCTGCTAGCTGGTACCGGACCTGCTAGCTGGAACCGGCCCTGCTAGCTGGTACCGGACCTGCTAGCTGGTACCGGACCTGCTAGCTGGAACCGGCCCTGCTAGCTGGTACCGGCCCTGCTAGCTGGTAACGGACCTGCTAGCTGGAACCGGCCTTGCTAGCTGGAACCGGCCCTGCTAGCTGGAACCGGCCCTGCTAGCTGGTAACGGACCTGCTAGCTGCGCGTCCTAAAGTTGGAGGAGCTGCTGGAGATGCTCCTGTCATGAGGAGAGACGCAGCATGTTGGTACGGACATAATTCATTCATTGCAGCCTTGTTACCCAAAGGGGACAAAGAGAGGAGTAAGTAAGTAAATAAGTAGGTTAACATCAGTAACATGTTTTTAGCTGTTGCTGAGTTTTGACTCCTCGTAGTTAACGTAACGTTATCATCAGCTCACTCACTGTAAATACAAACGTCGGCTGCCGTCTCATTAGCGAGCGTTAACTGTAACGTTACCGGTAACATCAAACAGTCTAACGTTAGCTAACGTTAATACTAGAAAGTTTGCCTCATTGACTTGGGAATAATTCCCCGTTGATGCTGCAGCTGTCCTAAGATCAGCGGCCGGCGGTATATGTTATGTGTGTGTGTGTGTGTGTGTGTGTGTGTGTGTGTGTGTACGTGCGGGACGGATCGGGCGCATACAGTGTGTATGCGTGTGTGTGTGTATCTGTCGGAGGTTTAATAATAACGGTGCACGACACAAAACGTGCAGTAATTTTCATCGCTGTTCATTCTAATGTAACGGGTATTTTTCTTTCAACTCTCGTCCCAAAATTAGTTTTCATCATCGCCGATCCTATTTTGTTCGGCCACGGGACGACGGGACGTCCTTAGCGTTTTCCCTGCTTGACAAAGTGGCGGGTGGCCTGATGAGTTAATCCGCCACTGCCAACAATTTACTCGCATTTGGCGGGTGGCGGGTGCTAATTTCAGACCCTGCTGGTGACAGAGAAAAAGAGGTTAATGTTTTTTAAATCTAACTGGTCTGACAGCCTGGCTGGTATACACTGCCAGAGATAAAGATATGGAACAAGAAATGTTAGTGAGTCAGAGCAAAGAACTCCACTGACTACACCGCGTAGCGTCAAGTGGTGTCATATAACAATGCCTGTAGAACACATCAGACGCACAGCACAGACTGAAGTAGCAGTTGGGGTACAACCGCTGCTGATATGTGGCAATATGGGAAGCGAAAAAGGATCACATTAAAATGGCCAAAATTGTCTTAAACTTTGAGCAAATATAATAAAGAAAGTTCTATAAAACGGTCACTATATCCTGACAGCAGTGCATGAGACAGATAATCTAAAAAAAAAAACCTGTTCCTCTGTGTCTTCCTGTTCTCCTACAGGCATCTGCAAGATTTCACAGCGCCGCAGGAAAACAACCAATCAGGGCCGAGCAGTCTCTAGAGCAGCTGTCAATCACTGCCTAGAAACCCGCGAACTCCGAATCAAACTGTCAAACTAGGCAGCGCTGATCAAATATGAATCAATATTCTGTTACGTTAATGCCTATTTCTCTCCTCAAATGTTCTCAGAAACATCTTGTAGTGTACTGTTTAGCTGTCAAATGAGAAAGTTTGTGACCTGACCGGTGGTCGGTGCTTGGTATTGGCTGGAACGGGGTTAGTGCTCCCATCATCTAACATGTGAGTTGATGCAACAGAAAAATGTTGGTAGCTCTGGCCCTGCTAGTTGTTTCAGGGAGCAACAGAAAAGATTAGAGATTAGCCTCAGATTAGCCCCACTTATAATAATTATAATACCCATTATGATTCAGCTTTTGATACTGTGTAGATTATAGTGTGTTACTGTGAGTAATAACATCAAAATAAAAGCGTTTTTCTGTGGACAGAATCCCTTCATTTGTTAACACAAGGCTTTTATTCTGAAATACTTGCGTGCCGGCTTTTAATTGTGGATTCATATTATTATTTACAAATGAGCACATGCTTCTTAAAATGTTTCTGTCTAAAACAAATATATACTACATTTAAAATGAAATGAAATGGCCATTATGAAAGGCAAACTCTTCGTAGAAGGAAAGAGCTGACAGTAGCAGCGTATCAGCAGCAACACTGTCTGTGTGGACGGACGCCACACAGCTCTGTCACACACTGGTCACACAGGCAGTGTGGCCCCGCCGTTACCGAGCAGATTTTGCTGCCTGTTTTATGATACCCGACACAAGCACAAGCACAAGCACTGAATGACAGCTAAATTAAGTTAGGACTCTTGTTTGATTAGCTCACATGTTGTAGGCCTGTGTAAAGTGTTTTGCTATTCATTTATTCATGCATGCAGTTGGCATGAATGAGGGGGAAAATAGTTTTTTATAGACTGAACTGAGAGGAATCTCCTCAACTTATGATGAATACTAGAATGGCACTCGGAGAATGCAGACCTCCGCCAAGCTGCCCGAGTACGATTGCCCCCCAAGAGGAGAGAGAAATGGGCGGGAAAGAGAGGAGGGGGGGAGGAGGGGGTATCTTGAGGTCAGAGGTCAAGGGACCCCAAAATGGCCATGACAGTTTTTCTTCACCAAAATTTAGTGAAACTTTGGAGCGTTATTTAGCCTCCTTTACGACAAGTTGTATGACCTGGTTGGTACCGGTGGATTCCTTAGGTTTTCTAGTTTCATATGATACCAGTATCTTCACTCTAGTTTTACAACTTTTCCTTTAAAACGAATGTGCATTAACGCGTTATTATCGTGTTAAACTTTGACAGCACTAATATTTATATATATATTTACATATATTGTAATTATTATTGCCTTTGTTTGCTCTGACAAGTACATGGTGTTTACTCATGGCACTAGGGATTGCTGCCGTTTAATAGGATTATTTGGGCATTTCCTGAAGCTACTGACAAAAAGTGCATCCAATTTTAGAACAATCCTGATTCCCAAAGGTTTTGCACCCGGGTGAGAACAAATCGGATGTTTGTGTGTGTGTTTATTGTTATTTTGGATGTAGTATTTTCTTACATTTCAGTTTGTTATAAACAAATTTATGACAGAAAAAAAAGACCATTCTTGAGTGAGGTCGTCCATTTGTTGTTTTAGATCTACATACATCTTCATTTTCTACCTACTTACCTGTTCATAATACCTACATGTTTATGTTTGCTAATCTCCCTTTTAGCTTTGTTGTCCTTGTTGATGCTGTAAGTCTGTAGCTACTGTATATTTCCATCTACACTGTTCTTGGAACTGTGTGTAAATACACAGACAGCCACTGGACACCAGTGTCAAATTCTGTGTATGTCTAAACATGTTTGTCCAGTAAAGGCAGTGGAGGTCTGGAGAATACTGGACCTGCAAAAGCATCTTGACTTGTAGGCCTAAATGAAATGAAATGATTAAATTACGTACTTGCTGATTGTTGTTTTCCAACGTGGGTCCAGAGACCTCCAGAAGTCCTTAACTTAGCTGCACGGCGCCCTGGAACAAAATGAACAATAGTTACTAGGGGTGTAACGCTTCATCTACTACATCGATGTATCGATTTATATTACTACGATCCAACTACATCGATAGGTACTCGGCAAGTTGTCCTTCACGGGATTGACATTGATATAAAATCGATTTGCAAGGTAAAGAATCAATTGTATCGATACTAAGAATTTGCACCTTGTCTTTAAGCAGAATGAACGTCATATGGATGTTTATTTTAGCACTTTTTAATATTAAAGAGAAGTTAAACGTTACTCCGGTTCGCTCTCCCTGGGTATGACGTCATCGACATGCGCAAGCAGCACCGATCTCAGAGAGACGACAACAAAACGAAGCGTGGCCGATGGCGAGGAAGAGCCAGGCGAGCGAGAGGTTTGCATGTTTGAGGTTCAACGTGTGGAAACATTTTGGCTTTTGCAAAAGAAAAAGGGTGATGTCCTTATTATAAATCGCTCGCTGTTTGCAGAATAAACAAAAATCAACAAAAAATACGGCGACCCACTCACCCCTCTCTTCCCTCCATCACTCCGGTGAACAGCTGATTATATTAACTATGAGTGCCGCCCACATCCAGGTGACCCAAATCTATCACGATCACATAAGGGATAATTGTGCACAACACAAACAGCTCCACTCTGCTCCTTTATAGACTTGTTTTACTCGTTGTTCTACAAACAATGTACAGCTTTACTCTGCACTTTAGTCTATTTTTAAAAAAATCTCTCTACCTCAGTTCTTATCCCGCATTATATCCCATATTTGACCTTTCTTAATCCCCTGATCTCTACTGTATAGCTATATAATAGTCCTGTATCTCAGTTGTTACCCTACACTATATTCATTTTTAACAGTTTTCTTCATCTCCTGGTATTTTTATATCTGGTATATTTTTTATACTTTGTACTACTAACTTGTGATTTTTTTACTAATATGTTTGCACTATGGAACTGTGATGCACTGTGAATGTACAGCGAGCCGGGCATTGTTGTGAAAGAATCCCCGACTGGGCGACGCGCAGCGGACAACAACAATGACCCGCTAGCTGTACATTATCCCGCTTATTACACGACTACTTACTGAAGAATAAAATAATAAAAGAATCAATAAGAGTCCGACATCTGAGCTGCGCCCATAGCAACGGTCTCTTATACATAGCAACGGTCTGTTATACAGAAATTACAGACCACAGAACGCCGTGATTGACCAATCAGAATTGAGTATTCAACACAGTCGTGTAATAAATGATAATAATAAATGACAATAATAAATGACATACCACCAACACTAACAAAAACCAATACCAAAAAATATAAACCATCATAACCCTAATTAACATTACTACAAACATTACTTCATTCTGAATCGTTCATGGCTCCCACACTACCGTTTCTATTGAAAATGAGGACAGAAGCAGCAGGTTAAACCACTGTTCATTTAACTTGAATAGAAGTTGGTTTATTATATTTTTGTTAAATATTGCACTGTCTTGTATCTTGAGAACTGAAGCAGCATGTCCTGATATTGTACTTTTTATTATTTTTTAATAAAAGCTGTATGTATTTGCCATTAATTGTCGTGTTTCTTGTTTATATCCATAATTAATTTATCCCTGATTCCCTTACAAGAAAAACTTTGAGGAATCCTAACCTGCTCTGTCCAGTATCAGATATTTATTTAGTCACACTGACTGAATTTAAAAAAAAAAGAAAAAAAGTTACTGTATCGAGTTCAAATCATTGAATCGTATCGTATCGTAACGTATCGTATCGTATCGTAACGTATTGTATCGTATCGTATCGTATCGTAACGTATCGTAACGTATCGTATCGTATCGTAACGTATTGTATCGTATCGTATCGTAATATCGTATCTGTATCGTATCGTATCGTAACGTATTGTATCGTATCGTATCGCACTAGATGAGCCAAATATCGTCCTTGAATCAGAACCATGGAAAGTGATATGTATCGTATCGATCATTACACCCCTAATAGTTACTTTGTCATTTACTGATCAAGTAAGTTTTTAATCCATGTATTTACCGTGGTTATTATAACTCAATCCATGCTGAATCTTCCACCTTTAAACTTCTTTTATAAGAGGAAGGTGAAATGTACTGGAAGGAGTTACTGATCTGGATCCAGGAGGACTACACCTTCTGCTACAACAATGATGATGACAGACTCCTGTCCTCTAAACTCACAATAACACATTCACATTGTGTGCATTCCAACGATTTCAAGCTTTCCAGGCATTTCAAGTTTGTTTAAAAGAATGTTGTTTCTGTAAAATGTGGTCTTCAGAAAAAATCTGGTTCCGACTAGTTCTGGCTGGCTCACACACACACACACTAGAGACTGTGGCTTATCATCATAGTTATGGATTATATATTAGTAATAGCAAATGACTGTTATTTTAGGTCAACACCGATGCATCGTCAACATGTTCTCCTGACATGGACACTGGACAGAGAGAGAGACAGAGAGGGAGACAGAGAGAGAGGGAGAGAGAGATCAGCTGCGCATCCCGATTCTTCGGCTTTCGGTTCAGCAGCACAAACAAACACTGATCGACTGAGTGTCAATGCGACAACATAGCGGGTCGATAGGACCGACTGTCTGCTGCAGACTCGGTGGTTCGTTAATGCACCTGTGTCTGTTAGAGTGATGTGAGAGCACTCACCGAGGATCCAGAGACAGCAGCAGCAGCAGCAGGTCTGCTCGAAGCTCCCCGACACACAGCGACTGATCAACGGCAGCACCGAGTGAGTGTGTGCCCCTCTGGTCTCCAGCAGCACCACAGTCTCTCTCTCTCTCTCTCTCTCTCTCTCTCTCTCTCTCTCTCTCTCTATAGGAGGAGGGGTTAGTCTGGGCCTGGCTTCTTTTCTTTTTTTCATCAAAGCTTTATTTGTATTTAAACACAATGCTATTATGCAATTATTTCACTAAACACAAGAGGACTAAGAAATCAAACGTAAAGCTTCATTTCTATATTGCAAAAACATAATAGTGACTCTGCTTTAATACAAAAACATCTCACGCAATTTAACAAAATGCTATTTCTGGGGATCACAGTGGGGATGTGATTTAGCACCGGATTTGACTGTTATCAGGCCATTAAATAGGCGTTATCAGTCACTTTAAAGGTCCCATATTATTAAAAAATGAGATTTTCATGTTTTTTTTTTATTATAAAGCAGGTTTAAGTCCTGTATAAATACTGTGAAAGTATTGAAACGCTCAATCCACAGGGAAATACACACAGCCCGTATTCAGAAACTCTGCAATTGAAACAAGCTGTCAGGATTTCTGTCCATTTGTGATGTCACAAATATACAATATTTAGACCCTTTACACACTTTTAAACGTAAACATTCTAAATGTGTCCCAGTTTATTCCTGGTTGCAGTGTATGTAAATGTTATCAGCTGACAGGAAGTACACATGGACCCAAGCTGTTGCCTAGCAATGCAATTCTGTTGCAATTCCGTCGCAAAATGCGCTAAAACGGAGCGTTTCAGACAGAGGGTAAATACAGGCATATTCAGGCCGACAGTATGAGGAAAATAAAAGTTTTTTTGAACATTATAGCATGTAAACATGTTCTAGTAGAAACACAAAATACAAGTATGAACCTGAAAATGAGCATGATATGGGACCTTTAAGCACTATAAATGTGTGTCATTAGGGGCCTACTATGCCTACTACTACGTTGTAAAATAAACTCCCTGTCAAACTAGCTAACTTTCATCAACAACTCTTATTATGTTGGGCTCTTCTTTTTAAACACAATTACTCACCTCACAATTTGTATCCTGTGGAACAACACTTGCATCTCACACGGAAACAAAACACTGCACTTGCATGATTGGTTTTGTAAATAACATCAAATACTGTAAATCAACACTTTATGGTGAATTATATAGCTAGAAGGTTTACAGGGACAACTATAATGTTCAAATTTCTCGTCGGGAGTTTGATATGGTTATCAGATCAATACCTATATGTCTCCATGAACTATCCTTTAGTGAATGTCCCCTTTACTATTAATGGGGACATAGATAGAAAGTGTACTAACGCTTTTATTAGAAATCATCTTGAACATATTACTACTCCCATATGTAAATATAGGTGGTTATATTTAAATAAAAACACTATATTTCTGTTACCTTAAATTGTTTAGACATTTTAAATTTATTCCAATTGTTTAACACACCCCAAATGTTTTTTGTTTTGTATTTTGTTTTGTTTTTATTCATCTTTTCCTTTCCTTACAGTTTATTTGTTGTATAATTTATAATTTATTTTTATATTATTTTTATACTGTAAAATATTTTTGCAGAAATTGTAATGAAAATGTATTGAACTTTTGAAATAAAGTATTAAAAAAAAACTACATTGTAAAAGTGAAGATGAAACTTAAAAGTAACACATTCTAAGATGTAAAACTGAATGAAACGTGACCTTTTGAACACAAACAAAAAGACTTCTTTAGGTTTAGGCAACAAAACTACAACTTCTTTAGGTTTAGGGAAAAACACTGTTTTAGGTTAAAATAACAAACACAAAGACAACTACACATTGTTAGATTCACACGGGATGCAAATTCCAGTCTCCTGGGTGAAAACCCTGTTTTCTGTTCCAGCCATCTTCCCTGACCTCCACCATTTATGGTTTCACCATTTATTGTAGTATAGACAGTTTCACACTGTCTATACTACAGCACCTGGCTTCCACTTCTGCGCTTGTCATAATTACTACGGTCGCTAGAGGTCGTTGTCGTGTTCTTTCGGTGATCTACCATATGAATAGATGATAAGTCCTAGTGGGTGTAGTAGGCCCCTATTGACCCACATGTATGTGGCTTATAGCGACTGATAACGCCTAATTAAAAGCCACTGTCTCATGGGTTAGAACGTTTGGTTGGTATTTGCATTTAATGTCTGACTGTGACAAAGACGGCCATCGCCTATATTTTCCCTGTACTTGAAATTGCAAACTTCAACCACATCATAGTTAATGTTTATGGCTGTAACTCACAAACAGGGAATAGTTCTTACCCTATATTGCAGATTAGAAAGACGATTACTTCAGTGGTAATTTCCAAATTCTTCTATGATTTTTCAGAGGAGACTTTAATACTGTGCTGGATAATCCCAGTGTGGCCTTCAAGGAGTTCAGATTCCTCCAGCTCTCAAGTGAAGATCTTCTTACATAGATTTAATTTAACTGCAGAAATCATATCGGCCTACATGGTGCAACACGTATTGATTACTGTCTTACTGCGTCAAAACAATTCCAAATGAAAATACTTGCAATATATTTTATGAATCTATTTTGAATTTAAAAACTGATTTTTATACTTTTGCAATAGACCTGATATAAACTCAGAAAAAAAAATTTGGAAATTAGTGTTTGGTCGATTATTTCTCTGTTGTTCCAATGCTAATGGTCATTGTATTTTACATCGTTGGAAAGCCTGTTTATTTACCTTCACAATGATGTCCAACTTGTAAGGATCATGCATTTGTGGGATGAGCAGCACAGCTGATTATGTGGGTAGCGCCCAAGAAAGATTTGCCAAAATGCTCTGCCAATGCTAAACAGTGTATTCTCCTGTTGGTACTGACTCTTGTTTTGAGTTGTTTGGTGGATTGGATGATTGAACACTCCATCAGGAACAAGGAACAAACAAGACATATTGGCAATTTTACACTTTATTCATTTAATACACCGTCAGGAGCCTCAGTAGCGGTGGAAGATCCCTACGCAGCCACAACAGCCTGGTGACACGCTGCTGTGGGATGGCATTCCATTCCTCAACCAGGATGCAACTTGGTTTTGCTGAACACCAACTTCAACTTGCCCTATCGCGCGGGCCTTATCCAAATTAGACAAATGTGGCATGTCGATGCTTGGAGCAGACACCAAATGATCACTTTAGCAGGGCGCAGCACCCAGCAGGCCCCCATGCACATCAGGCACCTGATTGGCGGCACCTGGAGCTTTAAACTTTAAAAACTTTAAATTGGATATATTGTTTTTTAAGTTAACATTGTTTCCATATTTTCTACGTATGTTTGCATGTAGAAATAGATATCAAAGTGCTCGAATTTACAAGGCAATCACAACATTAATTTTAGATGAAATCACAAGTTGTATTTTAAAATGTTTTCTTTTTTAAAATATGATTTGTTATTTAAACTGGTTAAAGCACACACTCACCTCTTGAACTACAGTGTGCAGATGGTCAATAGAGGCTATTTTTACCTGCAGTGTTCATAGTAGCAGTGAGAAGGCAACAGATGGAGCTAATATGTGATAAAGAGAGTTGATTTAAGGTAATGCGTGATGGAAACTTTCTCCTCTATTGAGCCACGTTTCCATGGTTTTCATGTCAAAATGTGATGTAATATCTTCCAGTAAAAACATGAGGTGCCTTTCTTTCACCTTGTATACCACAGATGACTTTCAGTACAACTCTGGGTCATGCCACCTGCAGAAGTTTTCTGATGACTCTGCAGTGGTTGGGGTGTATAAGTGATGGGAGGGAGGAAGAGTACAGAGCACTGATAGATGATTTTGTGGAGTGGACTTGGAGAAACCATCTGCTTCTGAACGTGGCCAAGACCAGGGAGATGGTGATCCACTTCAGAAGGAAGAGGGCGGCTTCACAACCCCTACGTATTCTGGGAGAGGACGTTGATGTGATGGTAGTACCTGGGCGTCCAAATTGACAACAGACTGAACTGGAAGACCAATTCTGAGGCCGTAACCAGACACTTTTGACGTTGTGGTGGAGAGGAGGACGCTGAACAAACTGTTATCCATCATGGATAATCCTGACCACCTTCTCCACCACCTACTGGACAGACAGCAGAGCTCTTTCTCTGAGGCCCCATTCAGACCCGGTATTAACAAGCGTCCTGAGTGATCCGATCACAAGTGGACAGCTCTAACCTGTCAGTTCACACCTGGCATTAGAATGCGTCTCCACATGCATTTCGAGTGACCGCTCGCTTGCTGTATCTGCAGATAAACAGCAGCAGACGTTGCAATGGAATATTACAGTGTCAGTAATATCCTACATATTTGTGAATTCGGGTACATTTTATTAACATAAAAATACCAGAAGTGCACTCAGAGAGCGCAGATGTCCACCAAGGCAGGTTTCATGTATGTCGCTGCCCCCTTGTGGTGGCCTGTGGTGTTAATGCACAGGCTGAGTGGAGTTATTAAAATAAATTCTCGAAGCCGAATCATGATCCGGATTGCCACCAAAATCTAATGGATTGTTCATTGTGCCACACCCCACCTCTCCAAAAAATTTCATTCAAATCCATAACAGACTTTTGGAATTATCGTCCAAACGGACAAACAAACAAACAAACTAACGCCGGTGAAAACACAACCTCTTTCCTAGGCCTTTGGCCTTGGCGGAGATAATAAGGTCATTTTCGGGGATGAGCGCTGTCAGATCTGTGCAGAGCACAGGAACAAATACAACGAAACATCACCAACAGTGTGATAATAATAACTTCCAAAACACAAGATTCACTCCCAGGGGTTTCTGTGACATGAGAAATACAGCAGCAGGCTGCAATGCACTTCCTGTGCCTTGTCTGATATAGATAGCCTATAGGCCTATATATATAGATAAGATATATTTTGATATGTTACTGTAGCCCATACACAATGACGTCAGATGGAGGTCGTTAATGTGGCCCAGGACACATTTGCATATACACTGCTAAAAGAATGTGGCCCAGACCACCTTTGAATGTGGTCTGAGTGATCGGATCTTAATGCGTCTCGAGAGCGTTCACACCTATACTGTCCACTTGTGATCAGGTCACCCAAGGCGATTGTTAATGTCAGGTTTGAACAGGGCCTGAGTGAGATTCAACTCTTCTTTGCTTGGAAAGGGAGAGGGAGATACACCTGGCAGAGCTCTGCACTCTACCGACTGCACTCTTCTTGTTGTGATGAAGTTCCTTGTCCTACTTGTGCAGCATTCTGTAAATGCTTTAAATATAGCATGCAGCCAAAATACAAAAATATAACAACATTGATGTACTGCAAAACTTTATTTGACCTTGTTTCTAAATCAGACATACTGTACAAACATCTAGGAAGACATGCAGCTACAGCTGGTCATGTAAGAATGCATTAGTCAAGTTCAAAAATAAATTATTATACATTCATGCACCACTTCAGTGACCCATTTTTTTTTAAAACCCCCCCGATGAACTCTATATGTTAATTTGCCTGTTTCTATCTTGAATTTGCTCCATTATATAATTGTACTTATGTATGAACAAGTGATGTTATCTTGGGTTTTTTGTGCTCTACATTTCAAACCTTCAACTGCTAACTGGAGCTTTGTGTGTGGTAGATTCCGGTGGAGGGTACAGTGTTCACAGTGCTCGGATGCGAGTCCAGTTCAAGATGAAAACGGCCCAGGATCAGATCGGGCTCGGTCAAATGGAAGTGGAGTGGCAGTCACCTTCCAAAGCTCCTGAAAAATAAAAGGAAAACTTTAATTTATAATAATGTATATTGATAAAAAAAAAAAAAAACCTTACTGAACCCGTCTTGGGGAAATTCATCCTCTGGATCTGATCCATCCAAACCGTGTAGGCAGACGTTACCTAAAATCAATTTTCCGGCCAGTGTCCTAGTCAAGGGCTTAAATATTGCTATTAGCCTGCTTAACATGGGCAAGTACAGTCAGAAAGGTTTCTTGTTACTAAGAAATTCAGGATCGTTCCAGACGGGAGTAAAATTAGATTCTGTGTTCAAAGACCTAACTCTAATTGTGCCAGCAGCTTGCTGACGGCTCCACCGAAAGCAGCTGATTGAGGGGAAAAGAGCAGCAGGGACATGCAACCAAATTCTAGCTGTGCAGTATGTATTATTTTTGATCTACTTCAATTTTGTTAAATTTTCATAAAATGTCTTTTTTTTTGTGAAAAAGAAATCAGAATAATTAGAATCATTTAATACTGCCATATTACATGTGATGCATGTTTTACTTGCGCTCTATACGCAGGCTGCATAGTGAAAGAATCAGCAGCAGCAGCAGCTTCAATCTTACATCTGTGTCTACGTTACCTGCGTTTAGTTCCTATTAATTAAGCTGGATTCAGGTTTTTAGATTAAAGCCTTTAAGATTAATATTGTCCCCCATATAGAATACAAGTGTTTCCCTTACCAGCTGCTCCACGCGTTCATACAGTAGAAACTGTGCGAAGTTAGAAGGGAGCTGTTCCACTCTGAAGCTACATCGTCCGTCCACCAGGTCCTGGAGTTGGGACAGACACCGTCTGAAATGGTTGTAAGCATCGCAGGAAACATCCATTTGTCGCAGGGTGAAGTTCATCCTGGTAAGACATAACAGGAAACACGGTTACTCCTTGAGATTGTAACTTGTTTGTTTGTGTGTTGTGAGTTATCAATAAAGAAATGAATAAAATAAATCAGGAATAGAGTGGCTTATGCTTCTATTTTATCATCTATTTTCATTTGTTACACAACTATTTCTGTAACTTTCAACAAACGAGTGCAACACTATGAAAGCCTTCGAGGAGAGACCGTCAGAGAATGTGCGCCATCATCCCCGTGATAATTGATTTCATCGCTGAACACGTCATACGAACCACTTCTTTTTGTATAACTCTGCCTCTTTGTTACGGCTGCTGTGCCACCTAGGCGCAAAATAATGCACACTGCTTCACTGCAGATGAAGTATAATTCAAATTCTTGCTGCTGAATGATGGCAATAGGTATTTTCATCAACTGAATAAAATGAATTTGACATTCCGCAAGCAGCTGTTGAAAACTCACTGACCAAACAGAGCATCAGTACTGATGTTTCGGCAAAAACCACGGCTACCAGGACCATACTTAAAGATATGTAGATGGGATGTCTCCTTACCTTTTCTCTATGGAGATGAACATCACGCAGGTGTGAGGAAAGTTGCTGCAGAGTCGGTACACTGTTCGGAAAAGGGCATCCGTCAGATCTTCATCATAGCAAACTGGTGACACAGAAACAAATCTGATTAGAGCTTCATGCAACGATGTTCGGACCCTCGTACCCCCCACTCTACGTTAAGAGTAAGTTAAAGTACAGTTGCTGTAAATGGCGAAAAATGCCCTGAAATTGCACAGTAAATTAAAAATGTCTGACTTCCTGTTGGGTTTACGGCATACATCCAAGAGGTTTTTTTTCTGGATATATTATATATTAGCTTTTGATAAAAACTCAAAAGCTTCGTCGTTTGGCATCAGGAAGGTCATTTCGCTGACCAAGTTTGGGGATGATCTGGTTAAGCCGCTAAAGAGGAGTTGAGGATTGCTACATGATGAGCACCAACAAGAGACAGACGAAAGGAAAACGCCGGCTTAGTGCGGACGTTAGGCCCCACTGACGTGTGTTGTCAACATAACAACTGACCACAATCAGCATTTTCTTTTGACCTATAATCAAATGACCACGGCAAACACTTCAATGTCTGTTCTATTTCTATGGACGTATCATTTCCCAGGCATTTTAATATTGATCAGCTCAATTGTGAGAGAGCTGGAAAGCATCTCTCTTTCAGTGACGGTGTAAAGTTGGAAGAAAACAATCTAATACAGGAAGTGATTATGCTTGTGTTATGTTGTGCTTTTATTTTGGTAAACTAGTAATCACTCTCTCTCTCTGAGGTCTCCAGCTGCCATCAATCACATCCTTAGACCAGTGTATGGTAGTAAATTAACCCTGAAAACATCGAAAACAAACTTTTCTGAACAAATGTTACATTTCTGGGGGGTCGATCAGCTCCTTTCTAGACCGCTGAAATTGCTAAATAGATTTTTTTTTGTTATTATTTAAAAAATGACAACAGCTCAGCAGCCTACCGTCAGCAGCAATGATGATCTTAGTGTTGTCGTACATATCCGCAACTTCCTCCTCTGTCCACTTAAACTCCACGTCAGCATCTACAAAGATCAGACAAATAGAGACAGAGAGACATTTTCCAGATGGTCAGATGACGGTTGGTTTTAGTTAAAGTGAG
>CAKAOI010048979.1:0-34504 GCA_916701655.1 Sebastiscus albofasciatus | reverse complement strand
TTAGGCAACAAAACTAGAACTTCTTTAGGTTTAGGCAACAAAACTACAACTTCTTTATGTTTAGGCAATAAAACTACAACTTCTTTAGGTTTAGGCAATACAACTACAACTTCTTTAGGTTTAGGCAATAAAACTACAACTTCTTTAGGTTTAGGCAATAAAAATACAACTTCTTTAGGTTTAGGCAACAAAACTACAACTTCTTTAGGTTTAGGCAATAAAAATACAACTTCTTTAGGTTTAGGCAACAAAACTACAACTTCATTAGGTTTAGGCAATAAAACTACAACTTCTTTAGGTTTAGGCAATAAAACTATAACTTCTTTAGGTTCAGGCAACCAAACTACAACTTCTTTAGGTTTAGGCAATAAAACTACAACTTCTTTAGGTTCAGGCAACCAAACTACAACTTCTTTAGGTTTAGGCAACAAAACTACAACTTCTTTATGTTTAGGCAATAAAAATACAACTTCTTTAGGTTTAGGCAACAAAACTACAACTTCTTTATGTTTAGGCAATAAAACTACAACTTCTTTAGGTTCAGGCAACAAAAACTCTTAGTCAAGTTTAGGGGATAAGATGGTGTTTTTGCTTAAAATAATTACATTTCTAAAGTGAAAGCGAAACATAACGCTTGTGAGCACAAATACAACGACATGTTGTTGGTTTCACAAAGGATAAAGAACCCCGGTCTCCTGGGTGAAAGCCTTGTGTTTTGTGTCTACTTTTGCTTTCGGTCAGAGCAACTTAACATAAAAAAATCCGCTGAGGGGGGTTGTTATTTATTCACGCTGGTTGCGTTGTTACGGTTCTTACGGTTGTTACGTTATTCTTTTAACACAAATCATGACACAATCATTTTTTCTAACCATAACCAAGTAGTTTCGTTTGCTGCAAGCGTGATACAAGTCTGATATGTATTTCTGGTTCGGAAACGTCGACATTCAACATATCCCGTTGCAGAAACATACAATGCCAACATTCTTTCTGGCTACTGGGTTGAAAAATAACTATGTTTGTTAACTAACATTAACCTTCTTGTCAAATGATGCATGTCTATAGGGTAAAGTGACACATATATGCCACATAATAGTTTAAATTCACATTAATTCAAAGTCCAGTTGTAGATAAATGTGTTGAAACGTCACATTAACACTTTGTTATCTTCTTCAAAGTGATACCCAAAGATTATTATTAGTGGTGTATAGTGTTGGTGGCAGCGACAGCGGCAGCGGCAGTGACTAAAACAGTGACGATGATTACCGACACTGTACAGTACTAGTCACAGTAGCCCATGTTGTGGTTGTACAGAAGGGGCCTTTCGTCATGTAACACCTGAGCAGTGTGTTCCCAGCACCGACAGCAGCCCGTTTACGGTACAACGTGTGACACAGCAGCAGAAGTCACTAGAAAGGAAAGAGGAGGTTATTACTGTGCTCCTTCTTCCTGCCACATCAATCTCTCTCTAAAACATTCACATTTTAACTTCCTGTCTTGTGTCGCCATGAACACGCCTTTGGCTCACACACGCAGCAGATAAGACATCTTGTGGCCTACAAATATAAAACCAAAACGCAGATGCACTTTCTCTTCAGGGGCTTAGTGGTTTTGTATATTTGCATACGCCTTCATCTAACCTTAGGTTACAGTTTCACCTAAAACAGAAAGGAAAGAAAATGTTTAGCATAAATGGAAACTTAAGACGTGTGCTAAAGTGTACACGTATTAAATGTCAGGGATGGGGGGGGTATTTCTAAGAAGAAGTAATTCAAGAAGTTTGTGTTTCATAGAAAGAAACATTAAAGATGAATTCATTATTTAGGATTAGCTTTCAAGTTTTGCCTTTTTTTGTTTCTGAAAAATACACCATTTATTTTTTTCTTGCTTAAATCGCACCAAACAATTCTGCTTTTATTATTGCTCACATTTCTATCTATTTATCCACCCAATATCTCCATGACTAAATGATACACACAATAAAGATACTAAGCAGCAGTACAGTACAAGAGGTAGGTTTGTCCGAAAATAAATAAATAATAATAATTAAAAAAGTAAAAAAATAAATATGCTGAAATTATTTAAATTAAAAAATGAAATAAATGAAAACAGGATTTTGGAAGCTTTTGCAGATTTATTAAAATGAAAAAACTGAAATATCACATTAACGTTTTATGACACTTGAAATTCAGCTCAGGTGCTTCACATTTCTCCTGATCACCTCTGAGGTGTTTCTGCTCCCTGATCGGAGTCCAGCTGTGGTGAATTCAACTGATTGGACGTGATTAGGAGAGGAGCACAAACCTGTCTATATAAGACCTCACAACAGACAACACAGATTAGAGCAAAGACCAAGACAAGCTGTGTGGTCGAAGGAGCGGCCTGCAGAGCTCAGAGACGGGGTTGTGTTGAGGCACAGATCTGGGGAAAGCTATAAAAACATCCAGATGCAACCAGGACTCTTCCTGGAGTGTCTTGATTAGAGAGGTGACCAAGAACCTGATGGCTGAGCTCCAGAGATCCTGTGTGGAGAAACTTCCAGTAAACAACCATTAGTCCAATACTCCACCAATGTGGGTTTTATGGCAGAGTGGCCGGCCGGAAGCCTCTCCTCAGTGAAAAAAACACATAAATCCTGTTTGGAGTTTACATAAAAGCACTTAAATGACTCTCAGACTGTGAGAAACACGATTCTCTGGTCTGATGAAACCAACATTGAACACTTTGGCCTCGATTGTGTCATATCTGGAGGAAACCACCACCCACTCATAACCTGCACTATACTGTCCCAGCGGTGGAGTGTGGTGGCGGCATTAGGGTAATTGAAAGACCTGCAGAACTAGAAAACAACAAGCTCAGACATGAACATGCTGAACTCGTGCTGATTGAGTAGGATGTGAGCACAACTGCAGTGACATGTCACTTTACCTTTATTCACCTTTACATACTGTTTTAAAAACTGTTACACCTCTGAGTAAACATACATGTTTACTACTTCTCTATACATACTACATTCCTGTCAGCACCTCATATAGTTTTACTACTTCTCATTATTACATACTACATTCCTGTTTACACCTCTGTGTACATATATCGCTTCTCATCATGCATATACATCCTGCTTACATTCAGTTTTCCCATCTAAAATACTGTTGTCAACTAAATTAAACATTTACATTATCATTTCATATTTATTATATTTTAACTGCGATAGATTATCATTTTGCTTTTACTTGTACTTGTGTGATTTCCCCTTTTATACTGTATATACATATTTTATGAGCTTTGTTTAAAGAACCTGAGGTGTCCCACTTTACGATGATGGACTGCACAGCATTTTTATCCCCACGTCCCACATATTGAGACGATGTCCCACATTTTCATTGGCTCTAGTCTTCAAAAGTCAAACCACTGCAGGACAGATGCTTTTTTGAAATCTGGCTTTTATGCAATTTGCTATGAAGAAAGCAGGGAAGGCTGTCATCACGGTGCTGTCAAACTGCACACACGTGGGTCAAGTGCCGGTTACACATTTCACCGTCTTTGCTACGCCTTGCCCAACGGGAAACCACCTTAAAGTCACCAGCTATGCAGATTTAGTCGGAATATGATGGAAACAACCACAAAGAAAAATATATGCATCTACAACAAAGATTGGGAAACTACTAAATTTACCAAGTGACACACTTCATGTGAGTCTCACAAGAAACGTGCGACTCAGAAAGAGACGTGCCGATCTATGGATGCATTCGGGCAAAGCATAGAGATGTTACAAGATAAAGGGCAGGGTAGAAATGTTTATTATTTAAGTTAGATGGACATGATATAAAAAATTATAGACTACCTCTCAGCCTTTGTCCCAGATTGTCCCACACAAACATACTCTTTGTCCCACATTTGGTTTGTTGGGATCACGTGAGCTTAAAGTGGATATGGAGGAGCGATCATAAACACCTTGTCTCTGTTCATGTTTTTAATGTTAATCATCATCACACTTTAGAATCCAAAGACAATATCACAACCTCATATTTTAACATTTTATTAAAAAACATTTTGCCACCAGGTGGGAGCGAGATTGTCAGTTATTAGGTAGCAGCGCTGGTGTTTTACCCTTCAGTTCATGGCACTTTTATCACAACTCTTTTAGATTTGATAAAAAGATATACAAAGGTGCATTGTCATATTAAAATAAAAATGTATCAGTGATATTTATATAAAACATTCCACATTTAATCAAACTGGCCCACAGGTACAAAGAGAATATAATAGCACATTATTTCATTTATAAAGACTTTACAGAAAAGACAAATGTTTGTTACAGCTGGTTATTGTTTTGTCTCGTCTGGTCAGTATAATCTGATATTTAGTTCTTCACCAACAGGCTCCACACGGTTTCTCTGGATTAGAGCTGCACTCCTCAATCTGAGTTCTGCAGAGAAACAAATAACATGCAGTCAACGTACCAGAAAACATACATGTACTGTAGTCATGTCCTCTCACACAAACACGCTACTTACTCAGACACTTCCTTGCAGTTGTATTTAATTCCTTGATCCAGCTCTTTCTGTAAATCCTTTAAAGATGCATTTGTGCAGTTTGACCTGAAGACGACATTGAACATTTATGTACTTATCACATTCAAAATTAACAATAAAAAAGGTCAATAATGTTGCAGAAGTCTGGTGTATGAGGAGGAAATCTTACACGGTGTCCTTCTGTGTGATCAGAACAACATTCAGGCTTCTCATTCTGGCGGAGTCAAACCTCTTCACCTCGATGCTCGCAAAAATACTGACAGTAAAAGAGCACAATTATTCAACAAAGTGGAAGAAAACAATAATTTAAAGGATGTGTTATGACTTTATATAAAGAACTAGATCTTACAGATGTTTCTTGTACATAATTCTCAACAATGTGACTTTTATGTTTTATGCAAAGGCTAAATTATTGGACATAATAAAAATAATAACAATATTATTATTATTATTATTAATAATAATAATAATACAAACATAATTAATTACATTTTTAACATGTTATTTATTCAGTTAACTGTACAATTAGAACCACCAACATTTTAAGGGAAATAATTAAAATTCCCAAAGAAATTTGCATGAATAAAGTAAAATAAAATAAAAAACATTATTAATTAATTGGATTTTTTACATGTTATTTATTCAGTTAATTGTTCAATTATATTTTTCTTATATTTCAGCGTACCTTGTAGGACTGAATGGTGTGACGATGGATCCGTTTAGCATCGCTGTGACATCACCACAGGCAACTTTTGCAAACTACAGACATAAAAGACGACGTCAGAGTAAATATTTACACTACACACCCACTACTTCTTTTATAGACATTTATGATTCATGCAGCAGTACATATGAACTGAACTGGGTTTATCTTTTCCTAATCCCAGTAATCATCTTTACTTCTTGAAATAGGTGAAATAATCTGTTGTATAGGAGAAAGAGGCTGTTACACTACTTAGAATTAATCTCATCAGGTGAACAAACACTGAACCAGTATCACTCTTTATGAAGGGCATACTGTGTCTTTATCAGGAAGTATGAGGTTTAATACTAAATATCACTAAGAAGCACCTTTATCCCACTTTTGGAAATATAATTAAAGGTCACATTTACTACATTGTTTCACTATCATCATTTCAGCGATCACTTTTTCAATGCGGTGACAGGAATTCAGTGAAAACACTTCTTTTTATTTGCTACGATCCACCCTGAGTTGTCAAAGTGTTTCCTAGTAGGTATTCAAAAATCTGCGAGTAGACAAAGCAGCAAAACCAAGCTGCCCTCGCACTGATTTCATATCAGGTTCAGTTTCGGAAACAATCAGGGTGTTTGGGGGACATTCCCACATAGGGAAATATTACACAGAGGAGATAACAAGTTGGTGAACGGCGACACATTCCAGGCATATCAACAACTCGAGGCCTTCCTTCCCTCCGGAGACTTCACTGGCTGGTTGAGGAGCTGACAGACACCACTAGTTGGTGTTGTGTGCAGCAGGATGGGCAACAACTGATTTGCAAAACATCTTTTCTTGTGTATGTCTCTTTCTAAAGCTGTGGTACGAGCTGTGGTATTCTCAGACTTAAATTGATCTTATCAGCAGCTGGCAACTGGTTTTTGCTGCTCTAATCTGTTAGGTGTGATTTCAGGTGCAGCGGACAAACTCAATGAAAGAAGTTACTCTTTATAATATTTCAGTTTCACTATGAGCAAACACACACGCATGCAGCTTTATTTAATGCTGACCGTGTGCCACTTAAGCAGCTGCATTTTTAACTAGATTAAATGAACTGTAAAGATCAGAAGCCATGAAACACCAATCACTATTTATGTATCTTTAAAGTTTATCTATCCAACAAAGTGATTCATATAATAATAAGTCATTTTCTTGAATTAAAATGTATAACTATTGTTATTATTCTTAAACCTGCAATATCTGATTATTTTGGCCACTTGAGGGCAGCAGAAACACAACACGTGAACACAACATTGACACATTATCATCTTTTAAATTAATATGGTGAACTATTGCTTATTTACAGTAGGGCTGTCAGGTGATTAAAATATTTAATCACGATTAATTCAAAATGTGCCTTAAAGGGAGATTTGTCAAGTATTTAATACTCTTATCAATATGGGAGTGTGCAAATATGCTGCTTTTTGCAAATGTATGTGTATATTTTTTATTGGAAATCAATTAACAACACAAAACAATGACAAATATTGTCCAGAAACCCTCACAGGTACTGCATTTAGCATAAAATATATGCTCAAATCATAACATGGCAAACTGCAGCCCAACAGGCAACAACAGCTGTCAGTGTGTCAGTGTGCTGACTTGACTATGACTTGACCCAAACTACATGTGATTATCATAAAGTGGGTATGTCTGTAAAGGGGAGACTCGTGGGTACCCAGAGAACCCATTTTCATTCACATATCTTGAGGTCAGAGGTCAAGGGACCCCTTTGAAAATGGCCATGACAGTTTTTCTTTGCCAAGATTTAGCATAACTTTGGAGCGTTATTTAACCTCCTTTGCGACAAGCAAGTATCAATGGATTTCTTAAATTTTCTAGTTTCATATGATACCAGTATCTTCACTCTAGCTTTAAAACTGAGCTTGCTACAACCTAAAAATCGCAAGTTGCATTAATGCATTAAAGAAATCAGTGGCGTTAAAACAAAACTGTGTTACTATCGTGTTAACTTTGACAGCCCTAAAATGTACTCATCGAGCAGTTGAAAAGCAACATTATCATTTACTTGGAGTCATGTTTGTGTCCGCCTGATGAATGTAAGTCCAATATTACTCTCTTTTAGCTCTGTTTTTGGTCTCCACCCACTCCTAAAGGAAATATCTGTCTCTTTAGCTGCTAAAGGTTCCACTAATATTCACCAACTAGTCTCTAACTGTTTCTGTCTGCCGTTTGTTGCTGAGCAGATAGTGTATAGATGCTTCTTAACTAAAAACAGCTGCCTGTTGCGACCTAAAACGACACTATACTGTAAGAGCAGTGGGAGTGAACCAAAAACACTAAAGTTGCAGCTGGACAGCTAAATCTCTGGAGGTTCATCTCCATGCGTGACCCCTTTTACATTATATTCCACATCCTCATTTGATGCATTTTTATTGTAAAAGTCATAGTTGCAGCTTGCTGAGGAGATAAAAAAATCCAAGATTTGACCTTTTGTCTTGCTACATTTTAAACTTTCTAAGATGATGTAAGGTTGGATTTGCCTCATATCACATTAACTGTGCAGCTGCTGGATGTTCTTAAAGATGCCAGCAGCAGCTAATGTGAACGTTTCAGTGTTTTGCTTCAATTTGATGCAACACTTTGATTGTTTTACACGCTGTTTATGGTTCATTTTGTGTCGTTGCATTTCCATGTTTTATGTTGGGTTGAATCTGTGTGTATTTGGTAGTTTTTATTTCAGAGTAAAACCCAGACAAACCGAAGCAGGGCTCCTCTGAATGCGTGGGTTGCCACCGCTCGCTCAGGAGAGAGCTGCACAATGTGGCTCCATGGAGACCGACACAAAGCCTCATTGATGAAGAATCAGGCTGACTGACCTTTTTCTACTCTCCTCTCCATCGTAACCACTTATGCACAGGAGAGATTTCACCTCATGCTCTACATATGTGTTATTTTAACCACTGCTTCACCCCACCACTGTCGTAGTTTCTGGCAAAACTAGTGAATTGTTGTTGGTAACTTACAGCAGCTGAGACTCTGTTCCAAAATGAGCGAACAGTGTTGTTCTCACATTCTGTCCATCCGGGGCAGTCGGTCGTGAACGTTTCTAGAACAACACACAGATTCAATACTTATTATAGTTCAATAAAACAAAACAGAAACCTCAGGACATCATATACCCACACTGAGACAGACAATAAAAACATGACATAGTCAAACAATAAAAACGTTATGCATATAAAAAGAAAATAAACCGATGATGATGCAAATTTGTTTTAACGCCACTAATTTCTTGAACGTATAAATGCAACTTGTGATTTTTAGGTTGTAGCGGGCTCAGATTTAAAGCTAGAGTGAAGATACTGGCATCAAATGAAACTAGAAAACCTAATGAACCCATTGGTACCAACCATGTCAGGTGCTACATTTTGGCGAGGAAAAACTGTCATGGTCATTTTCAAAGGGGTCCCTTGACCTCTGACCTCAAGATATGTGAATGAAAATGGGTTCTATGGGTACCCACAAGTCCCCCCTTTACAGACATGCCCACTTTATGATAATCACATGCAGTTTGGGGCAAGTCATAGTCAAGTCAGCACACTGACACACTGACAGCTGTTGTTGACTGTTGGGCTGCAGTTTGCCATGTTATGATTTGAGCATATTGTTTTATGCTAAATGCAGTACCTGTGAGGGTTTCTGGACAATATATGTCATTGTTTTGTGTTGTTGATTGATTCAATTAAATACTTGACAAATTTCCATTTAAAGTGCATTTTAGCAATTAACTATGGAAAATCGTGCAATTAATTGTAGTTAAATATTTGAATCAATTGACAGCTCTAATTTATATATATATTTTACAGTCTGTTGACGAAGAGATATGTTCGATATATGCATCTGTGTAGATCTATCTATGTACTAATGTGTGTAAATGTTGTGTTTATTTCACCAAATGTATTATGTTATTATGGCCCTTGTCTGTGGGTGGGGGGACTGGTCCTGTGGGATCATATATATTATTCTTATCTTTGATATTTCAATGTCTCTCTGTGTCTGAGACAAATAAATAAATAGATTTTTTATTTTATTTATTTATTAAAAAATAGGGAGGGAGTTGAAAAGATGCTCTTTTTCTGTAAACCAATGGTGTTGAGAAATGATTTTTGATGATATTTCTTGTTCTACTACACACTTACTGTATTGCAAAGGTAGGGATGCTCTAAATACCAGCATGATAAAATAACATTACTGTATATCTTCCTGTGATATGTAAACTGTGTTCCTTGTCTTCTCAGAGAACTTGAGCTGATTTGGGAACTGTTCCAAGCCCACGGATAATAAATTATAAAAATTTGACGTGACTTGATATGCTTTAATATGATACTATATGTAAAAGTCATAAATAACCCCACTGGCATTTGACATCAGCACATATGACTGACATCAGTTTTATTCCCAGGTTCTCATGTTGCAGAGGAATGCACCCATTGGGCATGAACGGTCTTTTGCTTCAGTGAAGTCACGCCACAAATAATTGAAAACATACTTTTAGATGTCAAATAGTACAACTTTACGTATATAGTTAAATGACTGCTGCTGCTCTTCTTTCTGTATCCTTTATCTTTTAATCTGTTTGGTAAATAATGAACTAAACTGGACTAAACTTACCGCTGCTGCCCTCCTTCCCACACCAGGTCAGATCATTCGCCACCGATCCCAGTAGAGTGTCCTCCATGGTGATAAAACAGTCTCTCTTCTCAGTGAAGTGGTGGACCACGTCCTTCGTTTTGCTCCAGAACATCATCTAAACCCCCCAAAAAACACGGCTATTAAATGTATTATTCTGCTTTATTATTAAAGAGTGGATAATGTGCACACAGACGGACGGTGTTTACTTTGTTGCATAAAGGTTTGAAGGGCGTCGCGGCGATGAAAGGGTCGTAGGCCTCCATGGGGACTTTACAAGGGTCCCGCCCGACATAGGCTTGTTCAAATGCACCCCAGATCTTATCACAGTCATATCTGAAACATAAACATCTCAGTGTTAAAGACCAAATCTGGTGCATGCTGTGTAGGAATTACACTGTATTTACTTATAATCTAGCTAGTTTGTATTTGAGACATGAACATAAAGAAACTATTTCAGGTAAGAACATGTCGTGTCATGGTCGAGAAGAAGTGAGTCCATATTATCGGTCAATATTTGCTTAATTATGATGCATAATGAAGACAAATATTAATATTACTTGTGGATCATTCTGATGCAAACTGCTTAAATGTAGGATCACATATGGTGCAGGTAATCACATATTCTTTTTTTCCCAAATCTTATTTATTTATTTTTATTTATTTATTGCAGACAAGGCAAAGGTCATCATATCAAATGCATAACATATCTGAGTGTCTATGACATGAAATAAAAACATAGATCCCATGTTGGTGTTGGTCACACGAAAGAAAAAATAAAATAAAAAATAAAATGAAAATAAAAAAATAAAAAAATAATAATAATAAATAAATAAACAAATAAATTAAATTAAATTAAATAATAATAAAGAGAAGAATAATAGAGAGAAGTATTATATGGGCCTCCAAATCCGAAATTCGCCTAGGGCACCAAAAGGGCCAGAGCCGGCCCTGATATGCTCTAACAATGTGCAGAAAGGAAACCAGTAAAATAATCATTGACTGGAACACCAAACAGACCAAACCTCTGGGCTGAACGCCAACTCTCACAATGAATTTACTTTCTCTCTTTCCAGATAGCACTTAGTATTATTACACCCCTCTTTCTTTATCAAAAAGCCTACAAATGTAAATCATTGATACATGCCGAGATTGCTCACGCTTGCAAGTAAGCATGCACACACTCTAACTCCCATTCATGAAATCACTATTTCTGCATTTTAGAATAAAATGCAGAAATAGCAGTGAAGCAGTGATTCTCAAAGACCCAGGGGTCAACAAAATAATTTTCTACAGATTATAATATTGTGCAGTATCATTAAAAAGTGTGTATCTACAGATGGAGACCAATATTATCATCATATTGTGTCCATTAACCCCACATTAGCTTCTGAAACTCTGACATGTTTGTGACACACAGCAATACGTTCATTATTTTTAAGTTGAATGTCAGCTTTAGACTGGTAAATTTAAATATCTGGATTTGTTAGGGCTATGTCAGTCTTGCTACTGTTGCTTTTAAGATCAATTACTTGAAAAGTAGGCTATAAATACTGTCAAGTTGAGTCCAAATGCATGTTGAATAAAATGAAAAACCTTAATTTCAAGTGGTATAAACATGATTTAAAATGAAATGTGTTTCTGTTTTTCACTATGAAACAGGTCTGTAGTATTTAGATGGAAAACTCTTAGAATACAAATAGTTCTAATGGCATCTAATAGTACAAATAGTAGTAAACATTATGCTTGATCGGTGTCACGATGAAGAGTGGATCCTTGGAAAATGTTCTCCCCAGTAAGAGGTGCCTTGCTTCAAAAAGTTTGAGCAGCCCTGAGTTAAAGAGGTTGTCTGTTAACATACTCTCAGTTACAACTTTATTAAGAACTAGCAAAAACTAATCTAATAGTCCTGAATAAGCAATGAGTGTAGGATTGACACTGGACAGGTGTTTCTGTTATTCACTCACTAATATGAGTGGGATGCACCTGTCAGTATAATGCAATATAGGGCAACAGCACCACAAACTACATCCTCCAGAATGACCTTAAAATTGTATTAGACTGCATTAGTTTTAATCTGGGTGTACCTGATAAACTGGTAACTTACTGCACCACATATTTAACATATCTTAAATTATATTCTAGAATTATTCTCAGCCTCCATGTTGTGTGAGGAGTTTCCTCTTATAGCCTTCATCATATTCTGTTCATAATTAAAAAATAAAAATAGAAACTTACCCCTTGAATTCCTCACACCTTGCAATAAATGTTGTCTCTTGATTGTTTTTATTATCCTTTTCATTTTTTTCTCTTAACTTATACTTTTATATTCTTTTATTCGTTTTTATCTTATGCACTTTGTGCTCTTTTATCTTGCTTTTATATATGTAAAGCACTTTGAATTGCCTTTGTGTATGAAATGTGCTATATAAATAAACTTGCCTTGCCTTACTGCACCACATATTTAACAACACAAATTGTATTCTAAATTGAATTATTCTCAGTCTCCATGTTGTGTGAGGAAGGTTCCTCTTATAGCCTTCATCATATTCTGTTCATAATTAAAAAATAAAAATAAAAACTTACCTCTTGAACTCCTTACACCTTGCTATAAAAGTTGTTTTAAGTGAGTCAGTGTTGCTCTTCTGGAGAGTCAGTCCCAACACAACAGCGACTATAACCACCAACAGCAGCACAGCAACAACACTGAGAACCACACAGCGACTCCTGCGCTTCTTCTCTGGAGGCCTGTGAACTCCTCGCTCCATTAGAAACAACCTTAAATGTGTTTAACTTATAATAGAAGTTTCGTTGCAAACTGTTGTTTTCCTGCTCGGTGAGTCTATTTATGGAGGAGCGCGCTCGCTGTGCGCGCACACACACACGTGCGCTGGCTCGTGGCCAAGTGTGCCTCTGTTCCAATCAGGGATTTGATGTGTTGAGCTGCTCAAACTGTGGACCGAGGTTCACAGAGAGGCCGCATGGCTGGCAAATATTGATTTTTGAGCTACTTGAGTATTTACATTTTCGTTACACTTCTGCCAAGAGAGGGGATCACATCAGTCCAGTTCTGAGGTCTCTACACTGGATCCCTGTCTCTCAGAGATTTTTTTGAGATTTCTTATTTAAAGTAAAAGTAAAAGTAACAACACCACACTCTAGAAATACTGCTTTACATGTCCTGCATAAGTCAAAGTACAGAACTGTTTGCAATAAAAGTCTTATCTTATCTCAATATGTAATAATACATCCTCATTTATTTGGTGGTAATATTTTGTATTATCAATCTGAAACTAGTAACTATAGTAACAAAGTTATTAAATACATGCAGTGGAGTAAAAAAGTAATATTTGCCTCTGAAATGTAATGCAGTAAGACAAGACAAGGCAGCTTTATTTATTTGTTTAGTATTTCAAAATACAGCTGTTGGTTTACAAAGCACTAAATGGTTTAGGGGCCAAAATACATTTCTGATCTTCTGCTATGTCCTGAACCATCCAGACCTCTCAGGTCATCTGGATCAGGTCTGCTTAGTGTCCCAAGAGTCACAACTAAACATGCAGAAGAAGCAAAGTTCAGTTTTTATTCACCAAATATTTGGAACAAGCTCCCAGAAACCTGCAGGACTGCTCCAACTCTGAGTTCTTTTAAATCAAAGTTTAAAACGTTCCTGTTTGCTGCTGCCTTTTATTAAACCAGATAATGATCTTATATACTGCACTAGAGCTTTTACTCTTGTGTGTTATATTCTATTTTAGCTTCTATCCTAGCTTTTATTTTTAGCTTGTTTTTATTTTCTAAGCTTTAATGTTTTTATGTTTTTATAACTGTTTTAATTATGTCTTAATGTTCTTTTGCACTTTGTTCTTGAATGTTTATGTAAAGCACTTTGAATTGCCCTGTTGTTGAAATGTGCTATACAAATAAAGCTGCCTTGCCTTACTGCACTACATTTCAGAGGCAAATATTACTTTTTACTCCACTACATGTATTTAACAACTTTGTTACTAGTTTCAGATTCATATTGACAATACAAAATATTACCACCAAATAAATGAGGATGTATTATTACATATTGAGATAAGATAAGACTTTATTGCACTTTTGTACTTTGACTTGTAAAGGAACATTTCTCAAGTGGGGTTTTGTTACTTTTACCTAAGTAAGAAATCTCAAACAAAATTGAATTTCAAAATATAAATATATAAATATAAATAATAATAAATAATATATAAATATAAAATATTTTCAATAGTTTGGGGCCATATCCAGGATTTATATACTAAATATAATATATATTTATTTAAATACTGGGGTCAAGTAAAAATACTGATGCATGGATAAATGATTAAATAAATAAATAAATGAATAAATAAATAAATAAATATATATATATATATAAATAAATAAATAAATAAATAGATGGATAAATTAATTAATTAATTAAATACAGAGTCTGCCCCACTCAAAAAACAACAATAAATAATAATAATAAAGTTTTAAGAAATTAATTAATTGGATTTTTATTTATGTACTACCTGTTCATGTATATTTTCTATAAAAAAAAAATACCCACATGAAGATCTAAATGCTTTTTTTGTCACGCAGGAATATTCAGATATAGAATTGTTTATTTTTTGCTGACCTAAATTAGTCAAATTTATATATGATACAAACATGTCACATCTATTAAATAGGGAATGATCCTACAGTAAATCTACCGTATGTTGGTTTGTCCTTAATTGTCTTCAGTGGTAGCTACAGCGGTGGATACAGGGACCTCCTACTTGGGTGTACTTCATTCAGAAAGCATTTAATAAAATGTAGACTACAAGCACAAACAAGTTTGGACCATTCACATGTCTGTCTCTCTCTTGACTCTGTGGTTTTTTAAACTTGGCTGCTCTTCCTCTTTTACCTTTTTGTATTAGGCATAATAACAGATTTTTAAAGCAAGGAGCTGCTACAACAGTTGTGTGAAGTTCATGCAATTAAATGCAAATCAGCTGCTGAAAAGACTCAAAGGTCGTAGGATACCCAGCAGTAGTGAACGTGAGGGAGCATGTTGAGACTTTTGAGTACAAGCAGAACTTAAAGGTTAAACCACTCCAGTAAACTGGTTCACCATCTCTGTGTTGCAGGATGTGTAATGATTTAATGATACAATTATATATATATATTATCATTTAGAGGATGTCTCCTGCACTAATCAGCTTGTAAGAAATTACATGTATGGGGATCAGTGGTGGAAAGACAGTAAGTATTTTTACTCAAGTAACTGTATTTAAGTGCAATTCTTGTACTTTACCTGAGTAATTCCATTTCCACACAGGCAACTATTGTACCTTTTACTCCACTACTTTTATTTAATAGCTTTATTTACTGGTAAAATAGCAGCTTCTGATTAATAATACTAAATAAAATCAACAAATAAGTGATGATGTATTATTAAAGGTTAAGATAAGACTTAATTGGACCCTATGGGGGAAAGTCACAAACTACCCAGCAGTAATCTAAATTAATTAAAATTAGCCCCACATTTACCAGCTGCAACATTAAAGGGATAGTTTGGGTGTGGGGTTGTATGAAGGTACTTATTCAGTGTATTACCTACAGTAGATGGCGGTCGACACGCTCCCAGTTTGGAGAAGTAGACAGAAGTTACTGCACAGATTTTGAACACCTAAAAGAAAGGCTCACGTAAAAAAATCAATATCAGTTTAAGTTTATGCTATATATACAATATTTTTACCAGTTTACCTTGCCATGAGATAGTTATAGAGTCTATGTTTACAACGGAGGAACTGAAGCCGTTATCTTTGCTCTCGCCAAAGCCACCAGACTCCATTGAAAAAAACAGTAATTTTACACACAACGGCACAAACAAACTAACCGATCGAGTCAGCGGTAGATCAGCAACCCCTGTGTTCTGTGAGGTCAAATTACAGGTTTTTTCAACGGAGTCTGGTGGCTTTTGCAAGAACATAGATAACGGCTTCGGGCTTTTACTTAGGTAAAATTTTGAATGTTGGACTTTTACTTGTAACAGAGTATTTCTAACCTGTAGTGTTGCTACTTTTAAAGGTCTCATATTGTAAAAAGTGAGATTTTTCAGGTCTTTTACATTATAAAGCAGGTTTAAGTGCTATATAAATACTGTTAAACTATAAAAAACAATATACGGAGAAATACACACAGCCCGTATTCAGAAATTGCATTTTTGAAACAAGCCATTAGGATTTCTGTCCATTTGTGATGTCACAAATATACAATATTTAGACCATTACATGGTTTTAAACGTAAACATTCTAAATGTGTCCCAGTTTATTTCCTGTTGCAGTGTATGTAAATAACATCAGCTGACAGTAAGTGAACATGGACCCAAACTGTTTTTCTACCAACACAGTTCCGTAGAAACACAAAATACAAGTTGAACCTGATTCCTAGCAACACAATTACATCGCAATTCCGTAGAAACACAATTACGTTGCAATTCCGTAGAAACACAAAATGAGCATGATGTGGGATCTGAGTACTTCTTCCACTGACACACATCATAAGTTATGGCTCAAAGGTCAAATCAAACTTGAAACTGCAGTTTTGATCTGATCTGATACTCCCAGTATCTACCTATTGTGAAATTAAAAGAGCAAACAGCTCAGGTTGCAAACTGCATTTGGGTGCGTCAGAGCCCGAGGTTTCATGAAAACTGAGCACACTAAACAAAATACTTGCAACTCTTCTAGATTATATAAAAAGTTCAGGGTGTGCAGTATTTATCTTGTGACCTTTGACCTTTGATTTAGGAAAAATGTATCAGAAGCAAAAAAAAATGTAGATTTTGACATAGACAGGGCTTCAAAATTAGGTAACAATGACCCACATTGAAGCCAGTGGTGCATTTCACCCCCCAAAATGTCAATTAGCAGAATCCAGCAGGATCTTTTAGCTTCAGAAAACAGATCAATTTAACACTCCAAGACGCTCCGAGAGGCTTTCAGACCTAATCTGCTAATGAAATGGGATCAATGAAAAGTAAAGAAAAACACTTTAATTCAGGAAATCTTCAGAGCAGCCAGTTTAATTTCATCCACCTTCATATAATAAATCAGAATACATGCTGGAGCTGTCGGTGGCTCAGTTAAACGTGAGGCTTTTTCTGTGTGACAGGCTGTTTGCACATGTTTGGCATGCGGACTGTTTGGGGTTCTGGATGCACTGAAGCATTATCAGGGTCCTGTGAACAAATAGGATTTCTGTTACTCCAGGGTACTTTTATTATTACGTCATAAAAAACATCTGTATCTGTATTACACGTCATCTATCTATCTATCTGTCTGTGTGTGTGTGTCGTTCTAAAGGGCAAACAGTGTCAGTATTTTGTCGTTTAACTAGTTGGACGTCACTTACTCATCATTGTCTGTGCAAGTCCAGCGGAAACCTCTGGACTGGAGGATCTGGATCAGGTCTACAATGGATCCTTCACTACATGATTCTCTGTAGAAGTGGAAAAACAAGGGACTTGATTTGTGGTTATAAATATGAACCACGTTCACATTTTATAAAGCTGTAACTAATGACTGATAATAATAGTTTATAGATCAGATATAAAACATTAAAGGGGACATATCATGATCATTTTCAAGTTCATATTTGTATTTGGGGTTTCTACTAGACCATGTTTAAATGCATTAATGTTCAAAACACACATTATTTTTGTCTGAATATACCTGTATTCACCCTTTCTTTAAGACCCCCAGCTGAAAAAGCCCAGTCTGCTCTGATTGGCCCATAAAAAACAGACTGGGTTGTCTTATTTCACAGTTTTATGGGTTGGTATAGACACTCCAGATACCTAAATGTATATACACAAGCACTAAAAAGTGAGTTTTTCATGATATGTCCCCCTTTAAGAAGAGTGACTCTTGGGTTTATCCTTTCTTTTTATAATTCAATTTAATTCAGCTTTATTGTCACACCAGGAAACCTAGTCTCGTTATTCCAAGACAGTGAAGTCATAAATGTTGGTAATCTATATTTATGGGGCTTTAAACTTTCTAATAAGGCATAACGTTTGCAGTTTGACCCACATCTATGGGGCTTATAGCGACTGATAACGCCTATTTATTAGCCTGAAACAGTCTAATCAGCAGGTTCACAGAAAGTGTAAAAGGTCCCATGTCGGGCTCTTTTTCAGGTTCATACTTGTATTTTATGTTTCTACTAGAACATGTTTTCATGCTGTAATGTTAAAAAAAAACTTTATTTTCCTCATACTGGCCAGCTGTGGCTCAGAGGGTAGATCAGGTTGTCTGCCAATCGGAAGGTCAGTGGTTTGATCCCCAGCTGCTCCGGGTCACATGTCAATGTGTCCTTGAGCAAGACACTTAACCCCAAATTGCTCCCGAAGGCATAGCCATCGGTGTGTGAATGAGTATTTAGATTAGATCCTGATGGACAAAGTTGGCACCTTAGTAGCCTCTGCCATCAGTGTGTGTGAATGGTGTGTCCATGTTTACTTCCTGTCAGCAGGAACCGCCAACACACCCTTAATAAAGGGTGACTTATTGGAAGGTGGTACTGTTGTATGTGATAGTGTACTTTGCACTCTTGGTAGAGATCCAACATTTTAATATCAACTGTTTTTATCCTCACATAAAAGGTCCCTCTAGATTGGTCACCACCTTTATGTTGACATGATCCAGCCTGCACGGGTCCAGACTGTCCAGTTCAACACTTCCAAAAAAGCTGAGAGATAAAAAAAGAATAAGATTATTTTATACACTCAACAAACATCATTGCTAAAACAGTTGCTTCATTGATTTCTTTTTACCTTTTCCTATTGAAGGCGTTGACAATAGAGCCATTCAGTAACACAGTGATGTTGCCACACGCTATTTCTGCAAACTAACAAACAGGTGAAGAAAATCACATGAGAGCAATTATTCCACAACCGGTTTTGGAGCTGTATGTTGCATATGAACGATAAACAACACAGCTGTGTGACGTTTCTGCAGTTTGGACATTAAACTCACATTTTGTGAGGCTTGCTCCCAAAAGGAATACACCGGATGATTTCTACATGCCGACCAGTCCGGACAAGAGCTGAAATCAAAACCTGTGTGTCAGATTCACAGCTATCAGTTAAAAGATGTTATCACCACCTTGATAATATTCAAATTAGACATGAATGAATGGGTTTGGTTGTTGACATGCATCGACACGTCGTTAATAACTCAGCACTAGTACTGTAAAAACAAAAATCCTATGGGTACGTGGGAGCATTTGGGAGCACAGCTGCAGCTGCCTGAACGATGATGTTTCATTTGAATCCCGGTGCTACAAAGTGATCTGTTCAACATTTATTAAGTGTAAAAACACATGAATAAAAGCAAAACTGAATACACTTTTTGTTGTTAAGATTTTAGAAGAATGGTTAAGGAAATACATTGGTATATTATTGGTAATTTGGTATATACAGTATACATTATTCTAGACAATTTAAAGATGCATTAACTGACTTTTTGGCTACTTGGGGGCAGCAGAAACAAGTCGTGAACACAACATTGACTTCTCATCACCTTTTTAAGTTGATATGGTGAACTTGTTACCACTTGTTTCCACATCCAACAGTTACGGACGTGTTTCTGTCCACCTGACGAATTTAAGTCCAATATTCACTATCTTTTAGCTCTGTTTTTGGTCTCCACCAACTCCTGAGGGAAACATCTGACTCTTTAGCTGCTAAACGCTCCACTATGTTTACCAGCTGGCCGCCAACTTTATCTGTCTGCTGCTTGCTGCCGAGTAGGTAGTGTACGGTGGATTTTTGGGGGCTTTTTCACTTAAGTTTCACTACAATAAAGTTGTAAAACCAAAACACTGAGCTGAAAGACGCTAAAACGCTCTGTAGAGCTGAGGGGAACAACAGAGACAGTTATATTATGAGTGACCCCTTTCATATTACACTAAATGTGTTTATTTGACCCATTGCCAATATAAAGATGTTGATTAGAGCAGCTTTAAGAACTCTTAGTGGTTAATTATGACACTAAATACAAGAAAATATATCACATCGTCACTTAGGTTTTATCAGTGATATCACAAATGAGCCGAAAATACATTTTATTATCTTGTACTTAATTCTTTTTTCAGTTTTCTGGTTTTTTTTTTGGTACCTCATGTCACAAAACTGTCACCAAAAACAAATTCAGTTACAGGAAATGATATATCCTGATTGAGGTATTGCAACCTGGAAGTCACGACCCCTTTAACGGATCACAAGATAAATCTGACGACTTATGTGATAATTAATTAATGAAAGAAGAAAATTGTTGTTCAGTTACTTTTCTCTAATCTTTGCTTTTTTTTCTGTGCATGTTTTTTTTTCTTGTGTTTCAGTTGTCTCTGTCTTGTTAAATCTAAAAAAGATCTACCAGAGTTTTCTTCTTGTCCACACCAGATGAGTTTGTTGAACATGTAGCCGAACAGCATGTCGTCCAGGGTCAGGAAGTGATGTACAACAGCTGCGTAGCTCTGCATCAGCGTCTTGGTTTTACTCCAGAAGAGGAACTAAACAAAAGGGACGGAAATATAAAACAGCTCAACTCGCAGATCTTCCATCTAATGAGGTATCGATGAGTAATCATGCCCATAATATATCTAATGCCTTCCTCACCCTATCACAAGGCATTGTTTGCGGCATCTCATAAAACATGTGATGGTAATCCACCATCACATTACAGGAGGACTGATGGACAACCGCCTCCTCAAACTGTCTCCAGATGTCCTCACAGTCCAACCTACACATAAAAATCAGTCAATCAATCGATCAGTTCACTGACAAAACATTAATTGAATTGATTAATTGCTACAATTGCTTAATCAAGCAAAATATGGCGAATCATTTTTCATTGCAGTCTCTAAAATGGGATGATTTCCTCATTTTCTCTGTTTTATGTCATAATAAATAGAATATATTTGAGTTTTTTCACTACCAATTGGACGAAACAAGACATTTGATCTCAGTCACCTTGGATTCTGATGTTTTGTTTTTTTTTACATTGTGCAGTACGTTACCTCAAGCTGGGGTTAACTAGTGTGATGTAATTGTAGCACCTTCCAACCACAATGTGTTTAATGTTGGGGGTAGTCCCCAGCTGTGCTCTCAGTGGACCGGGGCAGAGCAGGAGCATAATAAACCCTTTGAAAATGGACACAAAGATGGAAGAAAGAATGATATATCTATCACATTTGGGATGGGCACATCAAAAGAAAGAAATGTGGGAAAGTTACTTACCTACTGTCACACTGATCGTTACAAAGGACGCAGATGTTTTAGAAGAGCTCATGTTAGTGGGACACTCCAGTCTTGTGTTTGTGCACCTTAATCCGCCTCTCTGAAGATCAACAGCACTTTAATCAGTTTGACTCCAGGCCAGCAGGTACTTGCTGCTGCGTGATTGAGTGAAGTTTAATTTTCCTGTGGCATGTCTAAAAATTCTCCCACGTTTTTTTCTTTCAGTCTAGAGCCAACAAACCTGGCAGCTTTTCAAAAAGCCTCCAGGAGATTTTTAACACTTAATGATGATGGCTGACCTTTAAGAAAACAATAATCTTCCTAGCATACCAAGGAGATACTCTAAAGATACACATCTTTGTTTGAAATTATAGTGGTTAGCACATGCAATCATAGAATATTGTGAGAGTAAACCTAGTTTTACAATTCAGCGACAAAACGCAGAAGTAAATGCTCACCATTTTCCATGTAGAAATTGCAACAAATGGCTTCATGGTTGTGATGTTGAATGCTTCGCTCAGGTCAGATTTCGGCTTGTTGTGTGATGTGATCTGATATGTATCCTCGTCTCAGAGCTAATGCCTGACATGCCCAAAAGACTCGTCCTCATAGGCCCACAGAGACATTCTTTGAGGACAGATTTTTTTCTCCCAGCGTCCTGTTGCAAAGAGTAGATCCACATGACTCCCATTATGGTACCATTAGGAATCTCCCCACACAGACTGTTGGCTGTTTTCTGGGTTATGGTGTAATGGGCTAGAAGATGAAATAGCTGTCTGCATTACCACACACCCCGAATTATTATTATTAACTCAATTTAGAGTGGTATATGTACACAGTATGTCTCAAAATGAGCCTGTGGTGTTATTTTGTGAAGTAGTAGTACTTAGGTTTAGGTTTTTTCTGGAAAAACACACAATGACAACATGATAGTTCATACAGATTAATGCAACAATAATGTAACTCTGGGTTATTTTCCTTCATTCTGCACACATGGTACTTTTACTTGCAATGCTTAAAGTTACTACGAGGAGCTTTATGTTGATTTTGGCGGTTCCTGTGGACAAAAGCGATAGTGTTTCTGAGCACCAGATTCCCTTTAGAAAACCTCTCATTTTACACCATCAGGATCTGACAGTCTGCTTTGAGCTACGCCGACCTTTGACAGTTGCGACAGTTTACAACCAAATACATTTGTCTCGCCCAGGTTGTTAACTACCCCGGAGCGTGCCGTTGACACTGAAATCGACCCCGGTCTGACCCAGCTCTCACCCTTTCAGTTACGCAATCAATGCTGGTTCAACCCTGGTTCAGTCTTCGGTTTGAAAGGGGTATTAAAGCCTTGTTTCCATTTGTGACAAAAAAAATTGAGGAAAGGATACATCATTAACGTCTAGTGTTTCCAAAATATCACTGATTTGCCAAAGAGGTGCACGCTGCAAATGAACTGTCAGAACTAGGTGACGTACGGCGTTGGGCTGCGAGGACACTGTATCCTGCATCTGACACCTTCATTTGTTATCTCAGATCAGAGGTTGTCAGTCGTTTATCAGCCAAGGACCCGTTACAAGATAGAGAATAAACCGAGAACCCTGTCATGTACTGTATGTCCCTTGGAATAATTTGACATAGTTTAGTTTTTACACTTCTATAGTCTTAGTTATGTGAAAGAACAATGAGAGAAATGTATTAGAAAGATGTTAGACATGTATTAAATATATTTCCAGATTATAAGAGTTATAGATTTGTTAGATTAAAACACAGGCTATATACTGTAGAATTAAAAAATATTATTTGTTGGACTATGAAGCCTTTTGGAAAAAAATTAATAAATCTGAAAACCTTTCACGGACCCCACTATGAGAATAACTGCTCTAGATAATAATGATTACAGATCATTTCAGATTGTTGCTGCTAAAGTGTGAATTAAATTATTCATGTGAAAATGCCTGATTCCTGTCAAGAGTATCAACAAGTATAAACAAACACTTGTAGGAGGTCTGAGTGACTTTTAACTCTGATTAGCATGAAGGGCTTTTTATTTGTGTGTTGCAGTATCCAAAGAAAAATCGTAGGGAGTCCAAAAGAGACCTTAAATCATCTCACGGTGTCACTAAATATACAGAAAGTGTGAATTGACTGGATGTGATTCTCATTATACTGCCTTGTCTTAAAATACAAAAAAAAGCATCGCTCCAGGTTGGAGGTTATAGATTTAATGTATGCCTAACCGTTGCCAGACTTCTCATTAACTGCTTATGATGATGTTGGATTTCTGCCACCTCTTAGTGAGATAAAGGTCGCCTGAGGTTAAATCTGTAAGACGGTATGGATGAGGTGTACCCTCGTGTTTTTATAGCTAATTGCATTGTTAGCGCTCTTCACAGGACTGCCCGAGTTTATTGACATGAAACGCTCTGAGGTTAATAACCCAATATAACCTCAAAGAAAAGGAAGCCAAAATCTGATTCAGAGCTTTTTTATACATTCGTCACTGCTCCATTGACACACTGATATACACTCATATAGGCCTTTGGGAAAATGTGCAATAATAATTACTTCCCTATAATGTACAGTACACTTACTTGGAAGCAGAACCAACATCTTGCCATCACGGGAAGTTTATGAATCATTAACTCAAGTAAAGGGAAGCTTAATGTTTAAATAACTTAATGCAGTTTTTAAATTTGAATTATCCTAGGTATCCTGACACTGTCAGTCTCTGCTTTCTGTTTAGACCCTTCACTAATGCTCTATAATACAAATGAGAAGACAACAATTTGGTATAATTATTTAAGAATACATAAAAAATTGAATGTGTTGTCCCTTTTCTCCTTCTTTTCATCGTCATTGAGCATTCATTGGATCATCGACCCTATTGATGATCCATGTTTTTTTTTTATTATAAAGCAGGCTTAAGTCCTATATAAATACTGTGAAAGTATCGAAACATTCAATCCACAGGGAAATACACACAGCCCGTATTCAGACAAGCTGTCAGGATTTCTGCCCATTTGTGATGTCACAAATATACAATATATAGATTATTACACAGTTTCAAACGTAAACATACTAAATCTGTCCCAGTTAATTTCCTGGTTGCAGTGTATGTTAATGACATCAGCTGACAGGAAGTAAACACGGACCACGGACGGAAATGTTGCCTAGCAACGCAATTCTGTTGCAATTCCATTGAAATGCACTAAAACGGAGCGGTGGGTAAATACAGGGATAATCAGGCAGACAGTACGAGGAAAAAAACGTGTTTTTTTAACATTATAGCATGTCAACATGTTCTATCAGAAACACAGAATACAAGTGTGAACCTGAAAATGAGCATGATATGAGACCTTTAACATGGCACATAAGATTTTGCATATGAAGCTTTCGGAGAACAGGTTGTGACAAGGATTTCCTTAAATGTCAACTCAATATTAAAAAAAAACACCCTGCAGCAATAAAAGTCTCCACACAAGGCAGTCAATATATCCGTGCATCAGATCCTGGAGAGTGCTGCTGCTGCCACCTTCTGGGTTTCTATGTTTGTTATATCTAAGCTGGTGGCACCCAAACCTTTGAATGCAAGGCACACAATATGCATATGCTAACATTAACACCATGTATACCTACAGCACTATAAGGGTTTATTTGTAATGCCCTAAAAAACACAAACAAGTTGATGTAAATAATGTGTCATATGAACTTACATCAAGATTAAGTGAAATAATCAGCAGTTTTTTGGCTTTGCTGCTATGGATGGATTTGCAGATAAATGTTGATGAATAAAAGTTAAATAGTTGTAATATTTATTTTTTTGTTTTGTTCAAAATTTTAAATTGTCTGAACTTGGTCGTCTTGAACTGTGTTGAGGTTTATTGTCATTTCTTTGAGCTCTATTTAAAAATCTTTCCACAAACTATATTTCCGACTGCTGCACACCTAGAAAAGTCACCTGATGGAAAGCGAGAAGATGATGCGTGAATGATAAGAGCTGGCTCCCGTCCGAGAGACATTTTTTTTTCTTTCTTTAGTTAATTCAAGGCAGAATGATAGGATTATCTTCTCCGTGCCACAGGCATCGACTGTGACTAAATGTTGTGTTGATGACGTCAACAGACAGGAATCATTACCATCAAGCAGGGAGGGGGCGGGGCGGTCTGCAGGTACAGAGCAGGTGGGAGGGGAGGAGAGAAAGAGAGAGAGAGGAGTGCGGTAAGGTGCGTTGCGTTGCGTTGCGTTGCGTTGCTTTGGGGTGCGTTGCTTTGCGGTGCATTGCGTTGCATTGCGTTGCGTTGCGGTGTGTTCCACTGAGGTGTGTTGCGTAGCGTTGCGTTGCTTTGGGGTGCGTTGCTTTGCGGTGCATTGCGTTGCGGTGCAGTGTGTTCCACTGAGGTGCGGTGCGGTGAGTTGCGTTGCGTTGCGCTGCGTTGCGCTGCGCTGCGCTGCGTTGCGGTGCGCTGAGGTGAGGTGCGGTGCACTGAGGTGCGGTGCGGTGCATTGCGTTGCGGTGCAGTGCGTTGCGGTGCAGTGCGTTGCACTAAGGTGTGGTGCATTGCGTTGCGGTGTGGTGCGCTGAGGTGTGCTGAGGTGCGGTGCGCGAATAGCAGACAAGATAAATGACAGTCGGAAATGAAGCAGCATGTAATATTACGGTATTCTGGAAATTATAAGATTTAGCATAATCATATTGAATAATTAAAGTAATATATGTGAACACATACTAATCATAGGTCAAAACAGCTAAAGCTAAATTTGGCTGAATTATAAAAGGCAGAAGTGAAGTAAAATGAAGAGCCGTTTAGGAGCCGATAGAGCCGGTTCTTCTTGGTGAGCTGAGCCAAATGATCTGGATCACTAAAAAGAGGCGGAATTCCCATCATTAAAAAGTAGACTGATCAGTGTCCTGTAGGGAGAAATGACAGCCGCGTGAGCCAATGAGAACGTCGAATTCACATCCGGGTGAAATGTATTGACCAATCAGAGCGAGAGATTTACCTCTAATCCCGCCCTCCATAAGACTAGCTAAAAGTCATCACTGAGAAGAAGTCAGTCTGTCTCCGGAGGTGGGTTGAGCTAGTTTTAACCTATTGAAACGCCTATTATTGTAGTTTATTACAACGTTAATTAAGATATTATATATGTGCTGCCTTACTAAACCGTTCATTTTAGGTTTGTAGCCGTTACATGTCAGTTTATTCGTGTAATAGCGAGCTACCATAGAGAGCTAATTCAGCTAACTTGTCAATTTACCTGCTTCTTTATCAGTTTTTACAGCCAGTATCTCATCTGTTTTATGTAACTACTACTTTAACATGTGAGCTAATATTCAGTGTGGCTTTCCCCCAACAGGAACCTAAGGTTACAACCTGTAACTATCTGTGAATATAACATTATAAACTCCTCATCCTAAGTCAAGATGAGTGATCCTTGGCAGGAGTGCATGGATCACTGTGTGGAGGTCACCAAAAAGGCTGGAGAGGTGAGTAAATACTGCTGTTATTGCTTCTTTTTTTTAATGCTATGGTCTGGAAATCACTTTATTTAAGTTGTGCATTCACTTATATCTGTATCACACCAGTAGTAACTTACAGGTACATGATACAATAATAAATAGTGAGATCCACAATCAGTTAGAGGGAGCTAATGTCATGTTAAAGGTCCCATATTATAAAAAGTGAGATTTTCATGTTTTTTTATTATTATAAAGCAGGCTTAAGTCCTATATAAATACTGTGAAAGTATCGAAACACTCAATCCACAGGGAAATACACACAGCCCGTATTCAGAAACTCTGCATTTGAAACAAGCTGTCAGGATTTCTGCCCATTTGTGATGTCACAAATATACAATATTTAGACCATTGACACAATTTTAAACATAAAACATTCTAAATGTGTCCCAGTTTATTTCCTGGTTGCAGTGTATGTGAATGTCATCATCTGACAGGAAGTGCACATGGACCCAAGCTGTTGCCTAGCAACGCAATTCTGATGCAATTCCGTCAAAATGCGCTAAAACGGAGCGTTTTAGACAGAGGGTAAATACAGGTATATTCAGGCAGAAGTATGAGGAAAATAAAGTTGTTTTTTTTAACATTACAGCATGTAAACATGTTCTAGTAGAAACACAAAATACAAGTATGAACCTGAAAATGAGCATGATATGGGATCTTTAAGCAAGTTATTTACAACGTTCACGTATAGCACAATAACAAAGGGCCTGAAAGGCATAAAAGGGAGAGTTTGACTGGAATGTGAGGTTTGAATGCCTGGAATGAAGCCAGAGTTTACACTGAAGATCATCCATTTTGGGCCAGAGAGCTGTTAGAAACAGGTGGAAGCATTTTAAGAGGTAGACAGGAAATTTACCAAAAACTGGCTTTCAAGATGAGAAGGTACAAATTAACCTTTTTCATCTATAAATTACAGTGAGTTTGTGATGCAACATTAAAAAATAAAACGTAGACATGAATGATAGACAGGGTCAAGTAGACTGATTAAGACTTTTTATTGCTGCAAAGAGAAAGCTTTGCACCATTTTTATTATTCAGTATGAGTATGGAAAGTAAAATTGTCATCTAGCTATATTATATTGAGACTTTTATTTATTTATTTATTTGTTTCACACACATATAAAAAGACAGTAAAATGCAATTCACATGAAAAGAATGTAAAATACATGTGAAGGTGTGGTAGAAACCTATAATGGCTTATATAAAAAACCACACTGTAAGGACATTCACTAGGTAAAAATATTACCATACAAAATCACCAGTACATTTTAAATATTAGTGTTCAAAACATTTCACATATAAAAATATAGAGTGTAAAATGTAGGAGTAAATTTCAAACAAACCAAAAAATACAAAGACGTCAGCAGAGCATTTCTACGTCTGTTTTTATACCAAGACAACGACACAGAGGAATCCATTAAATAGACATTTTCATTTCATAAGATAACTCCACGAAATTTGATAGAAAATTGACCACCGGATGTTTTATACACAGGAAGATGAAGCTTCTCGGCCTGTTACTAATTCAGTTCCATCTTTGGTTTAAAGACTTACACCTAATCATCTCTGACCCATCATAGCCAACAGTATGTAGTCATAACACACAACGCGTTAGGTTTAATTACAGTAGCAGATGTAGTCAGTCATCCACAAAATCCCTTTGCTGAGTTTGTCATTGTTGTGCGTCTGCCAGATGATCCGCGAGGCGCTCCAGAAGGACATCGCCGTTATGCAGAAGAGCTCACCGGTTGACCTGGTGACCGAGACGGACCAGAAAGTGGAACAGCTTATTATATTCTCCATCAAGGAGAAGTACCCCACTCACAGGTATTTAACCAGAGAGACATGAGAGGTGGTTTATGAACTGGTTGAAAGTGCTGCAGGACATTTGACAGTGTATTTATATTCAGTCTCTCAAAGTTTAGTTCTTATTTTCATGCTATTTTTAATGTTACATTATTTCCAGCTGTGACAGCAATGCTGGTATTTCACTTTGTGACTTTGTGTGTGAGTTGCCAGGTGTTTATATTTCTGTCTGTGGACAGACTTTGTCACTGCATCGTAACTGTGTAACATGCAGTCATGAAACAGGTGTGTAGTTGTGATCAAAATGAAGGTCGAGTTCGAAGAATCAATCTGTAGGCTACTTTTCTTCACCTCTTAATATGCTACACTTAAAGGGGCTAAATACGGGATTGGGAGCATTTCTGTTGCCTCTCAACGGCTCTCAACATGGTGCTAAATACACCCGCAATGATGCCGTCGGTTGGAACGGTGTTATCAACTATAACCGCGGTATGAGAGCAGTGCAGAGCGGCAGCCGTAAGTTAGACAGACATTGTACGCTCACATTCACTAAAAGCTTGTGCAACCGGCTCGACCATGTCAACAAAGCGAGGAGAAACTTGAATTACAACACACTGAGAGGGAGAGTGACTACGTTCTCTGCTCAGGTAGACATTACTCCTCTATATCTTTACATAGCTAAATAGTTGTTTGCTGCTATATCAATGCTCTGGATATCGTATAGAAAACCTTAAAATACAGGATTTATTACATTGCAGTTATTCTTATTTTCAGTCCTGAGCTATTTTCCCGTTAGTAAAAGTCTGAACTGTTCACTAAAGTCACAAATATTTTTCTGCGTGTGTCACCATGGCAAAATGTGGTCCTGCAGACACCTACTGTAGTGGGAACTACCACAGAGGCGGTTTTGAGTACTTTTCCAGGTGTTTATATTTCTCTCTGTGGACTGATGTTGTCACCGCGATAGCGTCGCAATCGTGTAACATACAGTCAGTGTGTAGTTGAGATCAAAATTAAGTTTGAGTTTGAAGATGGGCGTGGTCCGAGCAAAGGCGCAGGAAGTAGGGGGGCGTCACGGCTGGTGCGATTTCCCTTGCAAGATGATCTCTAGTTGCATTTAACTCATTTTACTTTGCTTGTTTTGTTTGTAATGTGGATGATAGTTTTCTATACTTTGGATGTATCATGAAGCATGTTCACACTCTTGCTCTTATCACTAATCCAGGCAAGGCTGTTGGCAAGAATTTGGAAATACTGATGTCATGAGCCACAAAAAAATAGACAAAAATCAAATGATGAGACATCAAAAATCTAAATGTTAAAATAATTTAGATTTTAAACATTTAATTTATTCGATTAAATTTAAATGTGAAGATCTTAATGCAGCTGCAAAGCCTTCTCTACACTACCCAAAATACAGTCTAGTTGTGAAATATGGAATCCTTTTATTCATTAGTTGATTTATTTATTTTTGTTGGACTAAAAGTAGTCAAAATTAAATATAATCATTCTTAAAATGTCTGTCAAATATCCACCATGAAGATGGTGGATCTTCAACACAGCAGGTACACAGTATCAAGTGCAATAGTATAATTGTTTTTACAGCTGAGGTTACACTGGTATGATGCATAAAAGTTGTTGTTTTGTTTCTGTCTGATTTTGAAGCTTCATAGGTGAGGAGTCTGTAGCAGCAGGTGCTCCCAGCGTTCTAACTGACGATCCCACTTGGATCATCGACCCTATTGATGGTACCACCAACTTTGTTCACAGGTACTGCCTTCACTTTAATACTGTATAAACCATTGAGAAACCCAATAGAGCACTGGAGTTGTTTTATCTTTGTCGCTCCTTATCTATTTTTATCTTTTAATTAGGTTCTCTCTTGGATTGTCCTCTCTGTCAGGGATAATTAGACGACGTAGATGAAACTGGACTGATAATAGAAATTGATTCCTCTGAGCTTAAACCTAAAGGGAGTTCATTAAAGGAATGCTTTTTTTATATTGTAAATTTCTTTTGTGCAGGTTCCCATTTGTGTCTGTATCAATTGGCTTCACTGTGAAGAAAGAGGTATGTTTTATTGTTTGTGAATCACATGTTTTTTGACACTGTAACATCTTAATTAAAAGAAACGTTAAGATAGTGATTGCCCCAATAACCCAGTGAATTTCTGATGCATAGTAGAGTAGTTTCCTCTCTTTATATAACTGTTCTATTCTTAGCCTTCCTCCCACACCACATTCATCACCGCTGTTTTCTGTGCCGTCTCAGATAGAGTTCGGGATTGTCTACAGCTGCATCGAGGACAAAATGTACACAGCACGGAAAGGGAAAGGCGCATTCTGCAATGGAGAGCCAATCAAAGTGTCTGGACAAGAGGGTAAATATCAATAATCACATCAGGCTTCAGTGTTGCATTTCTTAACAAATCCACCAGGTGGAGGCAGCGTCACAGCCAGATTCTCTGCTTGTACCAACAGCTCTACACAGTGAATCCTCAGAGACAGTAGTTGTACATTTCTAACTGTGATTCTGTGTTTTCAGAGGAGTAAACTGTCATTTCTTTGTGTGTTTTTCACACTAGACATTAGCCAATCTCTGGTACTGACAGAAATGGGCTTCAAAAAGGATCCTGAGCATTTCAAAACAATGATGGCCAACATCAAGACCATCCTCACCATCCCTGTGCACGGGTAAATATACACTTGAGCACAAGTTATAATCCTTAAAGTGATAGTTTGGGTGTTTTGAAGTGGGGCTGTATGAGGTACTTATCCACAGTCAGTGCATTACCTACAGTAGATGACGGTCGGCATGCCTCCAGTTTGGAGAAGCAGACAGGAGTTACCAGCACAGGAGTAAAGCAAAGCACCTGTACTGCTGTGGACGGGGCGGCTTTTAACATCCTAAAAGAAAGGTCCACCCAAAAAAATATCAATATCAGTTTAAGTGTACGATATATTTCGAATATTTTCACCAGTTTACCTCGCCATGAAACAACTATTAAGTCTATGTTTCTGACGGGGAACTGAAGCCGTTCTCTATGCTCTCGCTAAAGCCACCAGTCTCCATTGAAAGAAACTGTAATTTTACCTCACAAAACACGGGAGTTGCTGGTCTACTGCTGCCTCGATCGGTTAGTTAGTTTTTGTTATTGTGTGACTTTGGATAGTTAATTTGATTAAATTATATATTGTGGCGCTGCAGAGATGTCCTGGCCTACACATCATATTCTACAGACTTAAGAGAACATCTTTGTTTGGTACAGATCTCCTCTGTTTTTCAATGAAAATGAGAATAATTATGCAAAAATGATCATTTGCTCTAATATCACAAGTCAAATCACAATTGCAATATCAGTCAAAATAATTGCAATTAGATATTTTTCCAAAATAACCCCACTTCAAAACACCCAGACTATTCTATTAACATTTTAGTCCTGGTTGATCTGATGACTCCCGTGATCAGTACTTCAGCAAACACTCCTCCTTTATCAGACATACAACAGAAGAGAGAATGGTGTATCAGTTTACAGTGCAGACAAACAAGGTCATGTTGTTTTGATAAAGAAGAAATAATTGCGACCACAATCTGATTATATGTTGCGCACTGTGTGCCAGTAGTTTTCCACACAATAGCAGCACGTTGTATGTTGAGGTTAGAGGTGTGTAGCCTTCGGCTCTCTGTGGATGATTCACTTTTAAGTACTTTTAAAAAAATATAAACCAATTGTCATTAGGGCCGCTCCCTCTTAGTCGACTTATCAGTCGTTTCGGACTTAGTCAACTAAGATTTCTTTAGTCTATTAGTCTTTTTTTTATGCTTTTTTAATGCTGAATGACTTATTTATAAGACATTTATGAGCATAATTCTGGTAAACAAGATTTAAAGTGGTGCTTTTGTGTGATTCTTTGTGGAGAAACTCAGTTTCACAGATCTGTCGATAAAATCAACTAATCGATTAGTCGATAAAATCGTATGAGTGTTAATCGACTAAGAATTTCTTTGGTCGAGGACAGCTCTAATTGTTTGTAGACACTTTTTCAATGAATGACTGTGGTCAGCGCTAACCAGTGTTTCCTGTGTCCGCCGACCGCTTTGTGTGTTCCGCGATCTGCTCGTAATAACTTGCATAAATGGTCAACGTAGATAATTAACACAGATGAGTATGTATTTAAAATGGATTTAAAAATGAGTGCATTAGCCCACTAACATTAGGTACGCTAGCTAAGCAGTGTTAACTTAGCTGACATTACTTGTTTCAACATGTTAGGCAGCTGAGAACTGCTCAGGTTCTTCCCGAACTTCTAGACACCGTTGTTACATAGAAAGGAATGGTAAAAGTAGAAAATTGTACACTTCTTTTGAGGACAGCTTGCATTCAAACACGTTCATATTGTAGGGAGACGTCACCGCAGTAATGGCAACTTGTTTACTTCCGGTACATCCCCTGGATTCCTGTATAAAGGACCCCCCCTATTTCCCCAGTGGGACATACTTTTAATGTGAAGCAGCAGTAGGATTTTTATTTGCAGTAACATTGTGCAGCTCTGATGCATCTGTAGGGGAGTGAACATTAAACAGTGAGGCTGATATCAGTGAGATGAAAGTAGAAATAGTAGCGTTGGATTACATGTATGCATTGTTTCCTGTGAATCCCTGTAGCCTAAAGCCATGAACACACCGCACGCATGAGGCTCGCGTGAGGCTCGCGTGGCGTGTTGTCTTTTATTTCGGCGTGCCGCTCGCGTCTCAGCTGCGTGTCCCAGCAGCAACAGACAGTGAAGGTGATATATTGACAGTATATGGACATCATATCAGCTACATAATACAGTTTACATGTCTGGACATCTGTAGAATATGTCACAGACAGTGAAAGGGATCTAGTGACTGTATATGAACATCATACCAGCAAGATTACTACAGTTTCCATGTCTAGACATCTGTAGAATATGTCACAGACAGTGAAAGTGATCTAGTGACTGTATATTAACTTCATATCAGCAAGACTTTACTACAGTTTCGAGGTTTATCTGTAGAATATGTTACGGAGATGAAAAAAAAGTGAAGTTAAGTAAACTTGTTTTTAAATCAACACACTGCTTTCATGTCAAAATAAAAGCCCTCAGGCGTTTTTTTCTATAGACAGAATCCCTTCATTTGTTAACACGAGGCTTTTATTCTGAAATATGAGCAGTCAGTGCTGTGGAACACGCAGTCACTTTGGGAGTTAAAAAAATTGATAAAGTTTGGGGTTTAAATCAACACTTCTTGCTTTCATTTCGAAATAAAAGCCCTAAAGCGGGTTTTCTTTGCACAGAATTCCTTCATTTGTTAACACCAGGCTTTTATTGTGAAATATGTGCCGGACAGTGATGTGGAACAAGCAGTGACTTGGAAAGCATCATAAATGAATACAGTACGGAGTTTTAATTGTGGATTATTACTATTATTTATTAATTACCACACGTTTCTGAACCTTTCTCTGTCTAAAATAAATATCAATTATATTTATCATGAAGTTAAATGGCCATTAAAAGGCAAACTCTATGTAGAAAGAAAGGGCTGTCAGCAGCAGCAGAAACACAGCTGACAGGTAGCCGACATGCAGCTAACTCGCGTCTGGTGTGAACACCCTAGGTATGCATCACGCAGCCACGACGCGACGCTGCCGTCACGCGAGCCTCATGCGCGCGGTGTGTTCACGGCTTTATCCAGCTTGAGAAGTTTGGGGCAGATGGGACTAGGTAATGTCAAGTTACAATAGCCTACTGTGTCATGGCGAAAGGCGGTTATTCGCCGCCATGCCACGGCAACATAGTTCGATAAATTTTTTATCTTTGGATAACTTTTCATCACAAAGGTCTTAAGGTACTACTGACCAAATTTGAAGTTGATCGGGTTAAATCTCTAGGAGGAGTTTGTTAAAGTACAGCGCCTGGAAATGGTAAAAAACGTCATAAAAT
>CAKAOI010048970.1:26933-40386 GCA_916701655.1 Sebastiscus albofasciatus | reverse complement strand
CTGACAGGAAACCTAAAAACAAAATCAATATCAGTTTCAGCGTACGCTATATTTAGAATATTTTCACCGCTTTACCTCGCTGTCAGACCGCCGTTATGTCGCTCTCTTCACCAGACCAGACTCCATTCACAAAACCAGGCTTTCTTTTCCTCTCAGAGTTTCTGGTCTACCGCTGCATCCATCGGTGACTTTCTGATCTGAACTAACGTCAGATCACGCAGGAAAAGGTTTTTAGAAAGGCTTGAAGGGAAAATAGCATTTTGACACTAAAACATACGTACTTTGACATTAGTAAGTGTTTAAGACATAAGTAACACAACTGGGAAGCTACAGAATGATATAAAGACCTCAAAGAAAATAAATAATGGACCCGCCCTTTAATCAGTAAATGTACTTAGTTACATTACTGTAAAACATGCAACTGTGCAAGAACAAGTCTTAAATCATCTAAGTCATGACTCTGATGAGGTTTATTCCGTCTTGTCTTTGAGAGTTTCCTGTAATAAATACATGTTTCGTTTCATCTCCATCTCCGTCACCTCTGACTCTTCACCTCCCGGCTCCCATCATGCCTCTGGGCGTCTGTTGACGGAGCATTACAATGTGATTTCAGGCTACTTCATTTGTTTGTTTTTTTATTTATTTATTTATTTATTTATTTATTTATTTCCTTCCTGCGCCGCTGTAAACATAAATCACGGCGAGCCAAGCCCAGAGCTCATATAAACGTCAGGATAGACAGCGGAGCTCATAAACCTCTAATTTGATCTTTATTCATCTGGGACACGGCATGAATAAAAACCCTCCTAGTAAATCATCATTTTCTGCTTTCTGTCAACACGGCTGAGGGACGAGACAGAGACGGATACGTCCATCTGTCTCCGGAAGCCCCGCCTCCCCGCTCCTCGTTAGGCAGCGCCACTTCTGATTGGCCGGCTCAGCACACAAACTCGTTAAAGTGTTTTGCTCATTAATTAGTGACTTGTATGATATAAAATAATGTGACTTTAAATGATGGAATTACAAATAAATGATTATTAATTCAATTCATATATTTTATTATTTTATCTTTAATTGAACATAAAAGTGTTGACAGCAAATACACATTAGCTTCCTCCTCCTCTTCCTCTCTTTCTTCCTCTCCTCTTCCTCTCCTCTTCCTGTCCATCTTCGTCTACTCATCCTCCTCTTTTGTCTCCCTCTCATCCAATCTCATATCTCATCCTTTCTCCCCTCTTCCTCTCCATCTCCTCCTCTTCTCTAACATCTTTCTCCCCATGTCTTCTTCTTCTTCTTCCTCTTCTTCCTCTTCCTCTGAGGGGTTAACAGCTCTCAGAGCTCTGTCTGATGGAGCTTCACTGACATCTAGTGTTCACTGAGTGAACTGCAGCTGAACATCAGGTCAAGACTCTCAGCTAAAAACAGAAATATGATTTAAACCAGATTAGTTCTTGTCCAGACTGATCGAGTGAACGCAGCAGTGAATAATTAGATATTTGTGTTTCTGGCTTCACTTCATCTCTCTGTACCTTTAAACAGGATGCTTATTGAACCACAGGTAAAATGATAAACAGGGCAAAAGCTACAAGTTTAATCTGGAGTTCAATGTTCTGGGTTTCTGGATGGACTCTGGATCTCATTAGGCCACAGAGTCACACGTTGTCTGAGGAGTTGGACACATGCAGCGTATTTGTTTTAAAATGAATACAAATAAATATTTAATACATTTTAAAAAGTGCAAAAATAAATTTAAAAAAATAAACACAAATAATAAATAAGTAATATAAAATAAATGCAAAGATACATAGATACATTTAAAAAATAATAAAAAAAGAGTTACATAAATAGATAAATAAATAAAAAGGAAATTTAACAGAAGAGTAAGTAAATAAATAAGGGAATTAATACTGAGATAAATAAATAAAGAAGAAAATTAAAAAGGAAATATCAATTTATTCACATTTTATCAATTAATTAATGGCTACTTTTATTTTTAATATTATTTATGCTCTACATTTAATGACATTTATTTATTTATTCATCTATTTTTGATTTTGGCAGGTTTCATCCCAGTCTTTTCAAAATTAACATCCGTCTTCACAGGAAACAACTCGGTTAGGTTTAGGAAAAGATGGTGGTTTGGGTTCAAATGCAAGACTCTCAGCTAAAAACAGAAATAGCACATAAACCAGATTAATTCCTGTACAGATTCATCGAGTGAATGCAGCACTGAATATTTAGTTATTTGTGTTTCTGGCTTCACTTGAGTCACGCGTTGTCTGATGAGTTGGACACATGCAACTTATTTGTTTTAAAATAAACAAATAAATAAAAGTAATGTCGGAGGGTCGATCCCCGGCTCCTCCGGTCACACGTCGAAGTGTCCTTGAGCGAGGTACTGAACCCCAAAGGCTCCCGAAGGCTGAGCCATCGGTGTGTGAATGTGTGTGTGAATGCTGACATGTAGTGTGAGGAGCTTTGAGAGATCAACAGACTAGAAAGGAGCTTTATAAATGCAACTCCATCAGTAACAACTCTTAAATCACATCTTAAAACGTATCTTTGTTAATGCGATCACATTTCTTAACTGTTTAATGTTATTGCTTTTGGGTATCTTATTTCCGTTTTATTGTTATAATTGTCTGATTTGATTTCATTGCCATCCTGAAATGTGTTTTATTCCTGTTTCAACTATGTAAAGCACTTTGTCATTTTGTTTTGAAAAGTGCTGTAAATATAAAGATTATAAAGAGTAATAATTCCTTATTGTCTTTATTATCACTGATAATGAGATTTACAGACGGATAAATAATGATGCTTTCGTGTGTTCAAGCAGGAACACAGTTGTCATATTTGGTCGTCTCTCTGTGGTTGAACCGCTGATGTTTTGTCACCCTAAATGTCAAACGTCTCTCTGGCTGCTGAGGCCGATTAGCAGCCGTCATATAAATGATCTATCTGACGAGGTCAATGCCAAAGTGTCTTTATATAAAGTATCTCCATTCGTATATTCACCCGTGCTTTCTTTCCTAAAAAATAATATTTAGGGTCACTATTTTGGCCTGAACTAAAGAGCGTCTCTCATCACTTACATCTTTACTGTTTATTGTGTGAAGGACGTGTCTTTAACTGTTACATTTAGAGATGCACCTGCAATAAGTTAATGAATATCGCTGTGTGCATTTAGGAGGATTGATTATACGCACATCACGTAGGTGCGTATAATGATACACAATATTTGTATTGACAACGTTTGGATCCTGCTCGGATCTTCGTCAGGTCAAAGTGTTTGTAAAAGTGGAAACTACACACCCATATTTATACATAAAGCGCACGGCAGGTGTAGTCCATCCAAAACACCAGCGTGATAAAAACATCCACAGACAATTCACAATTTGATAAAGTACATAGAAAAAACTAACATAAAAGACATTATGACTTATTCATCATCATATATATCAGAAAATCACCTACGCTCAAAAATATTACATTAAGGTAGAGGAAAAAAGAAAGAAGGAATATTTAATGCATGTACAGTAATTGGGTTTAAAACACACTTTCACCTGACGAAGATCCAAACAGGATCCAAACATCGTCAATAAAAATATTGTGTTACGGAGCAGCATGCAGGCGTTATCTTTTCCTTTACTATCGCTGTGTGAATCAGATATATAGAAAAAGCATATTAAAAAAACAATAATGCACCTGCTAGTTGCCACAATCAATTATTAATAAATAAGTATATTAATAAAGTATAAATAAATAAATGTTTTCCTGGTTGTTCACCCTGAATATTGTGGAAGGAAGGCAGCATATAGATTCCCATTCTTTATTCTCTCACAGCTTTCTATGATGGAAAATAAAAATAGAAATAGAAAATGTGATGTATTTTTATATTTAAGAAACGAGACTGTAGCCATGATTTCAGAAATACTGACATTGTATACAAAGGTCACGCCACCCCGCAAAAAATGTTTCATAAAACCCACCAAAAAAAAACAATTCTAAAAACTCTGTTCATTCATTTAAGTATTGACTTGTATTTTCTTATATTTCATCATATTTGTCTCTTTAAATGCTGTTAAAGCCTTCTCCACACGACCAGCAGTTAGTCCTGGGTGGATTAATACTAAACCTTTTATTATTTTTTAATTTAGGTTTACATTTGTGGTCTTGTTGTTAAGAAATACAGCTCAAAATAAGAGGAAAGAGATCGAAGTTGTTTCATTTCCATCAAATCCTCCAAACTAAATTACTAAAGTTTGTTCTTTACAGCCGTCAAGGAGGAGTGTTTCTGATTTAGTTTGATTTAAATAACTAAAACGCCGAGAAGTTTGAATCCCTTGAAGGAAAACACACCAACTTATTAAAGAGCCAATCTATTTCATTTTAAAGTATGATTTTTAATTGATATTTCGTCATCTCTGGTTTCTTCCTGCAGCTCCTCTTCCTCCTAAAATGTGACCTATAAGAAAGTATAAAGTATCGTCTGAGGTTCCTTTAAGATCCGAGTCTAAAGGAAATATGTAAAAATGTAAATGCCATGGTGTCTACTGTGACTTGTGAGAGAGCTTTGTGGACACAGTGTGGAGATGAAGCCGCCGTTATGAAGGGAGGTCGGTGTTCAACAAAGTGGCACAATTTAATTTGTGTGGCAGGAACTGCACGGCTGCGATAGACTCAGTAATGAAACCTCTCAGCTTTAACTTCTGTCTACTTTATATTCACAAAGAGAAACGAGCGAGGCAGCCATTGTGGAGACATGCAAATACACTGATCTCTTTAATACGAGCTTCACCCAATTGGATGGCGACTTTGACAAGCAGAACAAATGCCCTGCGAGCGCAAACATGTGCAGGTCAGGAGGAGCGGCGCTGATGGCCGAGGCAGAATTCAACTTTTCTTTATCCTCTTTTCAACGCCGGCAGTCACATTCTGCCTGTTCGCTTACTGTTAAATTACTCATCTGAGATTAGAGACGGCTTAAGGAAGGAAAGTTTCCCCTCAAAAGTTGATAAAGCTCTGCAACTTTATGTATACTGAACATATGCAAAAACAAAATGTGGGCGAGTTTGTCTTCGTGGGGAAGTTCCCGTGCACTTTGCACAACATAAAATATATTCTTTATTTAAGTTAGTAAACTAGAAAACCTGATGAATCCGTTGGAACCAACCAGGTCAGACTAGCTTGTAGTGAAGGAGGTTAAATAACGCTCAGAACACTAAATGTTGGAGAGGAAAAACTACCATGTTCAAAGGGGTCCCTTGACCTCTGACCTCCAGATCAGTGAATGTAAATGGGTTCTCTGGGTACCCACGAGTCTCCCCTTTACAGACATGCCCACTTTATGATAATCACATGCAGTTTGGAGCAAGTCATAGTCAAGTCATTGTCATTGTTTTGTGTTGTTAATTGATATACAATAATAAATATATACATACATTTGCATAAAGCAGCATATTTGTCCACTCCCATGTTGATAAGAGGGTTAAATACTTCACAAATCTCCCTTTAAGTACATTTTGAAAAGATAAAAAATGTGTGATTAATTTGCAATTAGTCGTGATTAAATATTCTAATTGGCAGCCCTTGCTCACATGTAATTAGTAATATGGTATTAGGTTGTAACCGTTGGTTGCTGTCCTGTTAGAGTGACCTAGATTAGTTAGGAAAGTTATTTATTAGCATTAACAATGATATTTGTCCTCTTTGCTCTTCGTTGTCACGCAAATACTAGAAACAGCTATCAATGTGTTGCTTGAACGCTCTGAACAATAAAATACAACACATCTTCTGTGTAGCGTCCGTGTTGTTTCCACATTACGACTTAGTTCATGAACGCACCGAAATTGGAAGAATGACTTCCCAACATGAGGAATGGGACTATATCCGAGGAGCACCTGAATGCACCATAACTCTCAGGAGGAAAGTGAATACAGAACTATTCATATATATATATATATATATATATATATATATATATATGAATATAGAAGTACGTGGGGTAGACCGTAGCTTTGGTCTCCAGTCTCTGCTCCTCTGCTCCTCTGCCTGCCTTCACTCACACACCGCGTCCTTCTCTCTCTCTCTCTCCACCTCTCCCGTGCATGCTGCTCACTCCACCCTGCAGCAGAGTTAGTGTAGCTCTGAGAATATCTAGTGAATGTTCAGTGGACGTTTGGTCAGAAATAACTGCTGCAGCTCCTCCAGACCAGCAGAGGTTTCCCGTGTCTCGTGAAGTGACGGGGCTCCGCAGAGAGAAACGTTATCGTCTCCCACCAAAACTCCGGCGTCTCCCCCGTTCCCTCCGGCCGCGGTCGGGAGGCTGAGGCGGGAAAATGGAGAGACCTTGGTCTGGTCAGCTAACATTACTGCCAAGCAGCTGAAATATAGAGTGATATTGTGCTTTTATCTGACGTGTGTCTCCTCACTGTGTTGAGTGATGCTCCTTCATGTCTATGTAGAGCAGCACAAGGCCAGCAACAGGACGCTGACTTTAGTTGACTTAACGGCCACAGGTGAAGCTGTTAGCAACACATTAGGATTCTTACAAACAGTCCCTTTAATAATCTCAGTTCTTTTGTTTTCATTATAAAGTGCAGTAACAGATGAAAACCTACACTAACAGTGAATCACAGCTGTCACAGTTATCAGAACTACATTACCCAGCAGCCCCTCTGACTCCGCGCAGGCGCAGTAGCAGCCTGAAGATGGCGTCAGTCAGCTTGTTGACGGTTTTGCTTCTGAACGTTTTCTACAGTTTCAGCTCTTCTTTACACTTTCAGCTCCAAAACAGCGAGGAGTCCTGCTTCATAGAGGAGATCCCAGAGGACACGATGCTCACAGGTCAGTTTATCACCTCTAGAACAACGTTTAGAGCAGTTTATAAGGTTTATAAAGGTTTAGCTGCTGCTAGCAGAACTTCAGCTAACAGCTGATCAGGAAGTGATCAACAGGAAGTTCACTAACTACAGTATTAAAGTTATTAAAGTCTCTAAATGAGAGTTAATGTCGCATTAATGTACTCTACTAAACATTATGAAAACCATAATGTATATAAACCTAACTTTGATCATGTATATTACACTGTTTTTCTCTTGTTCTAGTCTCTTCTTGTGTCTTCATGTTCTGTTTAAATCTGATATTTCTTTATTTTTTATATTAAAGTAAATTATAGTTTGGTCCTTTGCAGGGGACATAGTGTCCTAAAAGTATTAGTAAAATATGTGAAAAATTATGTGAAAACTATTAGTAAAATATGTGAAAGATTTCAGAATTATTTCCTAAAATTATTAGTAATATATATCAAAAAGAATGTGTGGGCTAAAAGCATTAGTTTGGTCCTTTTCAGGGGGCACAGAAAAAAAGCCTACACTTAAAAAAAGATCAATTAAATGAATACAGATTGAACAGGCTGTGTGGACTGACTGCACAGCTGATCAGCAAGTGTTAACGAGGAAGTTCCTGATATTAATAATAAACAACAGTATTAAAGTTATTCAAGTCTCTAAATGAGAGTTAATGTCACATTAATTTACTGTACTAAACTTTATGAAAACCATAATGTATATAAACCTTTGATCATGTATTTTACACTGTTTTTCTCTTGTTCTAGTCTCTTCTTGATGTTCTGTTTAATTTTGATATTTTTTTATTTTTTATATTTAAGTAAATCATAGTTTGGTCCTTTGCAGGCGACACAGTGTCCTAAAAGTATTAGTAAATTATGTGAAAAATTATGTGAAAGATTTCAGAAGTATTTCCTAAAATAATTAGTAACATATATCAAAAAATATTTGAGAATGTCAGAAAAATGTGCTAAAAAGTTTTGGTAAAATATGTGAAAAATAGGTTCAACATGTCAGGACAAAAAAATCTAAATTATATTGATGTTTTCTCTTTCTCATAATAACAGAGATAAAAACAGTATAATTCAGACACCAAATGTATTATTTATATTGAAATAGTTTTGGTCCCAAAAGAAGAAGAATGAGATATATAGTAGTGGACTAATCGGTGGTTTTGTTCTGAGTTCATTAAGATTTCTTTAGTCAATTAGTCATTTTTTATGCTTTTTTCATGCTGAATGATTTTTCCCCAGCTTGTGAGCACATCTCTGGTAAACACCGGATGTAAAGTGGTGCTTTAGTGTGATTCTTTGTGGAGTTTGATTAAATCAACTTATCAATTAGTCGGCAAAATCGTACGAGTGTTAGTCGACTAAGAACTTCTTTGGTCGAGGACGGCCTTATCGATTAGTATATACATCTGTTGATGATTTGATTCTTTATTTTATTACTCAACTATATTTGAATGTCAGGATTCAGTTTACAATGTTCTCAAACAGAAGCTGGAACCAGAATACATTTGTCATTATGAAATTTATTATCAAAGTTGTTGGTGATTCATTTTCTGTTTTATCAACTAATTGTTTCAGCTTGACGTGAAAACTTAAATAATCGTAATATCTAAAATATCCTAGCGTTAGCAAAGTCAAAACATTTATTAAATTACTCAAATGTGTAGAACTTCAGTAAATAATGACCCGATATGTTATTGTAATATTTTGACATATTAAGTGATGTGTTTGTTGTCTCTGTCTCTCTGCAGGTCGCTACTGGACTCAGCTGTATGATGAACAGAAAGACGAGTACCGTCCGACCACTAAGGACATCAGGATAGATGTTAGAGCCATAAATCCTGATTACAAGGTTTGTCCTTGATAACAACTTCTGGTTGAGCCGAGCAGTTTGCACAGAGCCGGTCAAATTTAAGTGATTTTCTTTCTGTTTTGGTTCCCTCCAGGTAATTCTGTCTCGGTCAAACGGCTCAGAGGGATTCTTCAGATTCACATCATGGAGAACAGGAGGATACCAAATCTGCCTGCAGTCCAACTCCCCACTGCCTGCTGGAGGCAAGCTGGTGAGAAGACACATGGTCTTTTAAAGCAGTTATTTATTACATGTCCCGTTGCAAACCTTGTCCCTCCTAATGAACTGCCTGTTGCGTCCTGCAGGCTGTTCACCTGGACATCAGAGTGGGCGAACGTACAAACAACTACGATGCGATCGCTGCTAAAGAAAAACTGACGGAGCTGCAGCTGAGAGTCCGACAGCTGCTGGAGCAGGTCAACCAGATCTTGAGAGTACAGAACTACCAGAGGGTCAGTCTGAGTGTGTGTGTGTGTCCATTAACTCCATTTATTCTGGAGCTTTCAACAGCATCTCTCAGTTAACGTCGTCTCTCTGAGTCCTAAAAACATCTGCAGTGGAAGACCTCCAGATGTAACTTAACTTACTTTGCACTCAAACAGATGTTGTCTGTGATGGATCGACTGACTCAAGAAAGTCTTAGCAAGTAGATTGTTTTTGCGTTGTGAACCTGAGAAGTATAAAGTTAATGTAAAAACATCAGTAGTCAAATTAATGAAGGAGCTAATGAGCTAAAACATGCTTGGTTTTGGTGACGCTTTCCATTTAGCTAAAGTGGCTCCTTGATTCCTTCACTAGCATCTCTTCCTAGCTCCTTAGCTCCTCTCAGAGGATGGAGTCATTCTACGTCGTCACTCAGTGTATTTATTTTTTAAATCACAGAAGTTGGACTCTACTATAATGTGTTTAAATAGTTTAGTCATAATAGTTTAATCTGTCGATTATTTTCTACATTAATGGATTAGCTGTTTGGTCTATGAAACATCGATCAGTGTTTACTGTCATAGAGGAGGAAGGAAACCAGATAACATTGACATTTAAGTGAGTTTTATTTCTTAAAAAATTACTCAAACCGATTAATCGATTATCAAAATAGTTGGCGATTAATTAAAGGTTCACAACTGCTCGATGAATCGTTGCAGCTCTAAACGGCGGTAAAGAAAAATGTTCTGATGTTGTTTCTTATACACAGAACAGAAGAGACATCAGACAGCAGGCGGGGTAGTTCTGGACTGTGTGAGGCTACTGTAAGACTAAACATTGCGGCTGTATGGGACAAATATTTGGACCTTTTATCTTTCCTTGAATGAGAAAAGATGCTTCTGGAATACTGAGGAAAATAGGAATAATAATAATAATAAAAAGTAATCCCTCCGCTCTGATGGATTGACAGGTGAGGGAGACAGATTTCCGTGAGGTCGACCACAACACCAACATGTGGATCTTCTGGTGGCCCGTCGTCCGCTCGCTCTATGTGGTGCTCTTCATCATCTGGCAGACCAAGTCCTGGTAACACGTCCTCTTCTTTCCTTTTATTAATCACTTGTATCCACGACATTCACCCAGCATGTCTGTATTGATGTTGTCGTACAGCCTCAGTAGGACAGTTTAGTATTTACACAGACTGTCCTGTTCCTTGATTTTATTATAAGTTATTATAACTTCAATGTTGTGCATCCTAATTCCTCTCTGCTGCATGGTGTGAATGTATAAACATTTCTGATGCTGATCCATCAAAGAAAAAATCTGTTTTATTTCAACTTGGGTTTATTTACATAACGTCATTCATCATCAGAATTTGTAAAAAAAAAAAAGAATATCTCCTGACCTCAGGGTCGGTACATTATAAAAGCAACAGATTTACATTTCAATAGGAAAATAGACTGTTTTATTTACAAGGTGGCATCTGAACAAAGGCCTGCTCTGTGTTTCAGGTGAAGTCTTCTTCAGTACACTTTGGACCTACAAGGGACAAATAAAAAGGGACAAAGCATGAACTTGAATATTTCTAGACATTGAAGCATAACCAAAGATATTTTTATTGTACTGAGAACCCCCACATCACATGTCTAGGTCCAGGTCTAGGTCCAGGACCAGGACCAGGTCCAGGTCCAGGACCAGGACCAGGACCAGGACCAGTTCCAGGTCCAGGTCCTGGTCCAGGACCAGTTTCAGGTCCAGGACCCAGACCCTGCAGGATTTGGTCACCTGGAGAAAGCCGATACGGAGAGGAGTCCCAGCAGGAACTCGAGGCCGTAGAAGCAGAGCAGGACGGCGCAGAGGATGAACTCCAGCCGCAGGACGAAGGTCTGCAGCAGCAGGAAGTAAACGGCCAGCGCCGTACAGGGGAACAGGATGAAGAGCGACGCGCAGGACGCCAGAGAGCGCTCGCACAGGTTCCCCTTCCAACCTGAACAAGGACACGGGACATGGAGGTCAACATCACGGAGGTCAACGTCCCTTAGGTCAGAGACTGCAGCTGCTGTGTCAGTCAGGACTCGCTCATCTCCACAGTCAGAAGACGTCCACGCTGACTGGCTAAGTTTGACAACATTTTCTTCCATTTTGGCCGTCCGTCCAAAACAAGTCTACATTTTTAAACCCCTGAAACTCAATATGTGGTTTTCAGATTTATACAAACAGCTGCAATAAATACTTGACAAATCTGCCTTTAAGATCCGTTTTGAATAGATAAAAAATGTGCAAATAAATATTTTAATTTATTAACAGCCCTAGTCAATATATTTTGGCACTATTTAGTTGTGCATAATTTCCAGTTATGATGGTCAGTTTGAGAATTTATTAGCAGTCATTTGAAAATCTGCAGGGAAGTTTAGCAGCCGTGCAGCCGTACCAGGAGCAAAAATCAAAGTGTATTGTTTGAAGTGACAGTAGGCGTGAGGTGTCCTGTAGGTTTAATCCAGCGTTAAGTCAAAGATTAAGTTAATGAACAAGTGTTTAGGTTACGGTTTAGATGGCTTATCTAAAAAGTGATGAGGGGACCCGATGCATGAGGAACAAAACGCTCCGTCCCCGGGTGAATACCAAGTTTTTAGGGAGTCCCGATTTAAGCACTAATGCAGTTTGTTCAACAGAAGTTTAACCGTAATAATTAAAATATAATAAAATAGTCTGAGTGAGTTCAGACACTGCTGCTTATTTAATTATAACCTGCAACCCACATGGTGGCAGCAAAGAACCAAACAGGAAGTGGCCTCTGGCTTCAAATCGATCATGAAGATGTGTGTTAATAATGTGCATCTTCATTTAGTTCAGGTAGAGTCTGAATATTTGTGTTTGGTGTTTCACCGTAAAAGATCCTGAGCGTCTCCAGACCGAGGAAGAGCACCAGCAGCACCACATCCAGGACCAGGTTATCTGTCGGGTAGGGCAGTAAAATCCCTGCACGGCAAGAAAAAGAGAGTTTATCTATCAGCGTATAACATTAATTAAAGACCTAGGAAGTCTGTTTGGAAGTGATCGACCTCCTCTCTTCAGTCATTCAGTCTTTCTTACCACCAAAGCAGAAACATTTGATTTGGAAGGAATAAACTGTTCAATCCTTTGGACGCTGTGACGACCTCTTGAGTGTCACGGCTGTAGATGATTATTTTTTTAAATTAAGTTGTGTTTGTATTTTGTCTGATATACTACAGAATATACACTTTACTGTGTCTAAACTTTGTATGAATGTATTCTCAGTATGTCATATGCACTTTGTTTTTATAATATGTTGATTCACTTTAATGAATAAAAACTGAAACTGTTCCTGCTGGAAACCTCGTTTTGTTACAGACTTTAACCAGTTTCTGGTCAAAGAGATTTCAGTCATGTTTCAGTCAGTAAAGAGAGAGAAGAATAAAAAAAGATTCCACACACTAGCAGATATCCATATATGCAAGTAGACAAAGTGATGAAATAAAAATTAAGATTCTTATTATTATATCATCAATAAAAACTCATTAGTAATCAAATATGTAAAGAGATAATCCATAAGGAAAACATTGGGGAGATAAAAACAAAGTTTGAAGCACAGTTGCTTCAGAGTGGTTCAGTGCTTTAGAAATCTGTGTTTCCTTTCCCACTACTACTGCTGTAAAGACGTGTGGAGTTGTGACAGACCTTTATAGATGAACATGAGGATCTCTGCCAGGTAGAAGGCAGCAAAGTACCAGCTGTTGAGGTAGAAGAGGATCTGCAGAGGAGTGGACGAAAGCTGAGGAAGACAGAGTCAAGGACAACACAGGAACATGTCACAGAGACAGAGCAGGTGTGTGTGTGTGTGTGTGTGTGTGTGTGTGTTTCATGTGAAGGATACGATCTGTTGGCTCCCTGCAGAGAAGAACAGAAAATATAATAAATAATACATCAAATTATAGAGCAGGTTGAGGGTAGTTTTTTTTTGGTTATCAAAATGCATCATTATATAAGGCATCATTTAACCACATTTTCCAGATAACCAATTATTTTCTTTTCAAGTGTGAGTTTTATTAATTTGCAAAATCAAACAAGTACAACAAGATTGTCAAAATTAACTATTAATATTTAGGTATGTTTTAAAAAAAATAGTGTCTTTGATGTAGTCATCACTCAACCTTGTTCAGATCATCCTGTCTGGGATATAATTAATGTGAAACTGATTGATTTCTGCTTTATTTAATTTATTTTGTCTTCTTTATATAGAAACTGGAAACATGAAGGCAGTAGTCATGGTTAAATACATTTATTATTTAAATATTATA
>CAKAOI010048970.1:6933-21933 GCA_916701655.1 Sebastiscus albofasciatus | reverse complement strand
TAAATCTCAGATGTTTTTTCCCTCATTGTGTCCCTAATCCTCCGTAGTCCATTGTCTCTTTGGCCCTCACTGCATCAGACTGATATTCTATATACTTAGACTATAAACTGTGTTACCTTCATCACAATGATCACATGTTTTGCGGCTCCAGACAGATATTTGTTTGTTTGTTTTTTTGCCTAAAACGTCTCTTTGATAGTAAAGGTTGCTGACCCCCGCCCTAAACAGTAGATGTGTAACAGAGACGGTATACAGGAGTCAGTACGAGTCCAGTACTTCAGGATCCGTTTGGTGTCATTTATTCTGAACAGACAGTCGTTCAAGTGTCAAAGACAGACACAATCCTCTGGTAAACTATTTTCATTATAAAAATAAGAGAAGATTTTCAATCTGAAATCTTCCATAAGCTTGTTGACAGCCTCCAAAAGTTAAAGGGACACTCAACATGATTCCAGCTGTGCTGTGTTTATGTTTTCGCCGCGTTTATTTTCAGAATACGAACAATAAGTTTGTTAAAGAAATGAAATGTGTGAATGTTTTGTTTTCATCCTGTTACATAAAGTTTATCACCTCGTCCTGGCTGTCAGTCGTGTAAAATGTCCTCCGTCTGTCTGTCTGTCCTCTCTCAGTACCGCGAGGAGCGTTTCCGTCTGACCAGCGAGAGCACCAACCAGCGGGTCCTCTGGTGGTCCATCGTCCAGACCCTCATCCTGGTGGCCATCGGCATCTGGCAGATGAGACACCTCAAGAGCTTCTTCGAGGCCAAGAAACTGGTGTAACTCAATCTGTGTGCGTGTGTGTGTGGTTGTTTGTGTGAGTGTGTGAGCGTGTGTGTGCGTGAGTGTGTTTGGTCTCTACTGATTGATGCAGTGCTGAGCGGCGGTGGCAGCGGCGACGGTCGACGCTGCTGTCGGAGGAAAACCTGCTGAGGAGACGGGACGCAGAGAAATCCAGCTGCACGATTCGGCTTGAAAACAGCATATATAGATTATTCCAGATGTTCTCATTGTTTCCTCAGCAGCTGTGGTCGTAATGAGCCCCTCACATTCGCAGTAGACTATCAGGGGTTAATGTGACAACTCTATATTTATATACTGTCAGCGTCTACCAGGCCGATAGTCGTGTTTGTTTTTCCCTTTTTCTGCCTCCTCGCTCGCTGGGATGAGTACATGACGTGTTACTGGCCACTAGAGATGCTGTTGAGTCTGAATATCAGCTGGCAGTTGGAAGCAAATGCTGAAATTATTCATCTGTAAACTCATTTTGTTTTGCATTTTTCTGCATCTTGCATAACGCAGGAAACTAAAAATATTGACACTTGAGGACGTTACAGTGCTGTTGATGTTGAGATGATGATAGAGAAGTATTTACTGCCCCCCCTCTGTTCATGGTTAACTGCGTCTTGTATTGTTAATTTCTGAGGACGTGTGATACTAAATACTACAAAGAACACAGGATTTAGCCATCACATGAACTTGTAGTTAAAAGTATATCAGAGCTTTTAATTGTGCCTCCGACTGCAGATTATAAATATAGTCAGCGTTCGGACTGATTTCTGACCTCTGCTCGGCTCTCGACTCATTTATTCTTTCACTGATTTAAACACCTGAAGAAGTAGACGCCTCTGCTGCGATCGAACGAGGAAGAAAAAACTGTTTCCACCTGCAGGACTTGGAGGGATAGTTTGGATGTTTTGACGTGGGGTCGTATGAGGTACTCAGAATATCAACCAGAGAAGGTGTTACCTGAAAAATACACCCACAGTTAATAAACTACACATTGTATTCCTGAAATCTCTTCTCTTTGAGCACCTCAAGACTTTGATGAAGATGTAGACGTGTCATTTGTGTCGATAAAGTTTAAAAAATTACTGAGAACTGGCAGTTTAAAAAGTCTCAATTTACCTGAAACAACCACACTTCAAAATATCCAAACTGTCCCTACAAGGGTCGGATCTGGTCTAAAAACAGGTGCGTTGTGTTTCTGCAGACACACATTTGTCACACATTTCGTCTATAAAATGTTAAAGCAAACCTTTGTGTTAAAGATGCATAAAGTATAATTCAGGCTGTAGTTGGTTTCATTAATGAGGTGAAATACTGATCGAAGGTTGCATTACTCTCAGCTTTCAGATGCAGTTTGTGTTGATTCCTCTTATCTCGCGTTCCCAGCCGGCTCAGTGAAATCCAACCGGATGAGACTGTTTTCTGTTTGTTACTGCGTGTGACTGAATCTACATTTTTACTGTTGTGTCCAAACTGAATGTATGTTTCTGTTCATCTGATTCTGGCTCGCTGTCGGAGGCACAGAGAGAATATCGTGAATCTTCTGGTATCGGATCATTTGGCACCGTCGTCCCCGTTCTTCCTGGAACTTTTTGGTCGAGAGCAGCTTTAGATCTTGAGGCGTCCACTAATCCTGTCAAATGAGAGAACTGGTTTGATAGTTGCATCTGTGTCTGATTTAGAATGAAGCCGACTGTGTTTCTTTATCAGAATCCAGTCGTTTGAAGGAAAAGCTTTCAAATTTGACCTTAAAATATCATGTTGTATCTCCAGAAAAATGTAAAGCACTGCATCAGCACCAGCTCCTCAAACTGGCTGGATGAGCTTTACCTCCAGATGTTTCACTTTTCAGATATAAACAACAAACACACACTGTTGTGTAACGTTTAATTTAGTTCTCAAACTCGTACAGAATATTCAGCTTCCACGTGACTTCAGTGAGAAATGAGCAGTGCGATCTGAATCTGAGGAGTGAAATAGCAGAAAACGTCCCTCAGCTGATTTAAAAGAAGCATCAAGAAGGCCCGTCAGTCGATTCTTTCCCTCTTCAGCTCTAAACATTTAGTTCCTCTTTTTTTTGTTCCTCATTCTCTGGTGGTTTGTGTTGAACACGTTTATTCTGCTGGTAGATTACTGCAGTGTTTTTCTGGGTTAGAGTTTGAATCAGTTGGTTTTAGGCTGGAAGAGGGGCTTGAATTTATTTTATTTTTAGAGAGGTTCTGTCCATGTGAAATCTGTCTGAAATTGCACTCGAAATAAAGTTTTGTCACATTTGGTTTAAAGAACTCACTGTTTCTTTTATTCCAAAAGTCACTTTTCATAAAGTGGAAAATAACGATTCCTATTTATTTTTATGTTTATTTGCTGTGATCCGTTCTGTTTGTTGCATGTATGTCCTTTTTTAGATTTTTTTAAAATACAAATAACAGATAAGGCAATCAATACAATTACAAAGTCATTGTTGGTTTTAAATGCAGGACTTTTAAATGTAGTTGAGTATTATTAGATCTGAGTCCTGAGTACCGCTGAGTAAATCTACTTAGTTACATTCCACCTCTGGTACTCAGATAATTTACTTCAGTAAAAGTAGTACCACAGTATAGAAATGTGAAAGTACAAAAGTATCAGCATCAAAATATACTTTATGTACCAAAAGTAAAAGAGAAATTATGCAGAATAATATGTATTATATTATTGTATTCTAATGATTGATGCATTAATGAGTTCATCACCTGCTAAAATAAAAAAATATGAATAAATAAATAAATATGTCATTACATTTACCAAAATAATATAAAAAATAAATGTAGCCATTAATTAATTGATAAAGTGTGACATAAATTGATATTTGTTTTAATTTGCTTCTTATATATATTTGTACTATTTAGTTATTTACTCTTCTGTTTAATTTTCCCTTTTATTTATTTATTTATTTTTGCATTTATTTTTAATTCATTAATGTATTTACTTATTTCTGTAATAGATTTGTATTCAGTGACAGCACCCTCATTTGCATAATGAGGCAGAAATGTATAAAGAAATGTATAAAAAGGCATAAAGAAATATTTAAAAATAAATTAAAAAAATAAGTGCAGAAATAAATACATAATTAAAAATAAATGAATAAATAAAAAATAAATGCAAACAAATAAATCAATATAATAATGAATGCAATCAAATACCTAAATAAATAAAAGGGAAAATTGAACAGAATAAATAAATAAAGTTAGACAAATTTAGGAAAATGTAATTAGAGTATATTTATTGCTCAATAAGGAAGCTGGTTAATAATTAATAATTGACTTATGGAGAAAGGGGGGATTAAATAAGTTTATTCTTCTCACTCCTTTTCGAATATGTAAATCAAGGCATCAAGTGTTGACAATTTATTTTTCTTATGCTTTTCATTGTATGTAAATACTACTTGTTTCTGACTGTCCACTTGTTGGTACTTTTTCTTTATTTTTTCTTTTCTTTATTTTTTATTCTACATGTTCGAAATACATTTTGAAATGAAAAATGAATGAAATAAAGAAGCAAATTAAAACAGAAATATCAAATTACGTCACATTGTATCAACTAAATACTGACTAATTATTGGCTAGATTTTGGCATGTTTCGTCTTCCATATTTACTGGTGAAAAGAAACCTGCTAGTAGGAACCTTCACTACTAACAGCCGCCGTTACCACTCGGACTCAGATACAGGTCGGACATCACTACAATCAGCTATTTTCCATCGTGTAAAAACCGTTAAATATTCCTCCGGTCGGTGTTTTGTCGTGTTAACGTGATATTTCTACATTTCTCTCTGAGTTTAACCGTTAACGGACATTCGGTCGCACATAAACCGGAACCTTTAAATGAAGGTGTAACGGTTGAACCCGGAGCGGAAGAGTGTGTGCGCCGCTACATGGAGACGTGTGACGTGTACAGCGAAGGAGGCTGAAGCTAACAGAGCTAACAGAGCTAACAGAGCTAGCCTGCTGCTGCCTGGCAACAACATGGATTAACTGAGTTAGGAGCTAGTTTACTCTGTTGAACTCATGTTGACCAGCTGTAGCAGTGAAGGGTTAACTCACAGGTAGCTCCAGGTAGCTCAGAGGGGTGATGAAGAGGAGGGAACACTAACCTGAAGAGGATCAACACCTTCCTGTTGTTTCTGAGAGATCAGAGAATAGAGATGATGTACTCATCCAGGAGAAAACCTGCTCTCTACTTCAAAGAGGAGAGGAGGTGAGATGACATCTACATGCTTTTACTATTATAAATACTATCATTTGATTGTTTTTATTATTATTTATTTGGTTTTATTATTATAAAAACTAGGATTTCTTTGTTTTTATTCTGTTGATTTTAAAGGTGATATTACTGTCAGCATAGCTGCTACATCATGTTAACCTTATTCCTGTTAACTCACAATGATAGAACCAGTACTAGAAGAAGTATTCAGATCCTTTACTGCAGTAAAAGTACTAGTACCACAATGTGAAAATACTCCACTGCAAGTAAAAGCACTGTAGTAAAAGTATGTCATCAACAAAATGTACTGATACTGTATGTACTTTTATTTAAGTAACATTTTGGATGTAGGACTTTTACTTGTAACAGAGTATTAGTACTGTGGTATTACTACTTTTACTGAAGTAAAGCCTCTTGAGTATCAGTGGGGGAATGTAACAGAGTGGTGGAAGAAGTATTTAAGTAAAAGTACTAATACCACACTGTGAAAATACTCCACTATAAGTAAAAGTCCTGCAAAAAAAAACTTAAGTACAAGTATGTAATCAATTAAAGTGTTAAAGAAAACAAATAAAGTATTACTAAAAGTTTAAGTAATAAAACTGTTGTTTTGGCCTCTGAAGAAGTGAGAAGTGTAAAGTTCCCATCAACAGGAGAAGTGAATCCAGACTGTTACTCAATGTTTCACTCAGCGGTTCTCAAACTTTGGTTTATTTTAACTCTGATGGAGTTCCCAAAGTTTTCAAATATCTTAAATCTGCTGGGAAATGAGTCTAAAATGATGTGAAAGGTCCTGTTGGATATTTGTTTTTGATGTAATGACGTGTGAGGGAAACTCCTCTGATCATACATGATACCATGATGAATCCTGAACACTGTGATCTCTCTGACTGAATCAATCCGGACCTGATTGTCTAAACTGAGGCTTGGTTTCCTCCTGGATTTCATCACAAGATCATCAGAAGGCTCTTTTGTGTTTTGAACAAAGACATGCGAGATAGTAACTGAAAGAAGTGACCTAACCGCTGCTCCGAGTATTTAAAGTGTGACAACAGTGGAAGAGACGTTTGTCTCGTTCCTCGTTGTCAGAGTGGAGTTACAAGATTGCCAGCCATGAAAACATTAAGTCTTGGGTTTGTATTTGTTACTCGTACATTAAAGACCAAAGTAGGGCTCGATAATGTGTCTCTCTTTTCAACTGAAGACATTGTTGTTTCAACATTTTTGGGTCTTAAATTATATTTTGTCTCTCGTCTGTGTCTCCAGGTTCCTGTCTGGTAAATGCACCATCTACAAGCTGTTCGGCCTCTGCATGGTGCTTCTGCTCGTCTCTCTGCTCTGGCTGCAGCTCAGCTGTTCAGGTGAGATGTCGGCCACCACGCGTGAAGATAGACGCACCTCCCAGCTGCAGCAGCAGCCGCCGCCGCCGCCGCCAGCCTGCCCCCCGGCCGACAGCCAGGCGTCTGCAGCAGACGACCCCTCCTGGGGTCCTCACAAACTGGCCCTCATCGTCCCCTTCAGGGAACGCTTCGACGAGCTGCTGGTGTTCGTTCCCTTCATGCACACGTTCTTAAACAAGAAGAAGATCCGCCACAAGATCGTCATCATCAACCAGGTGGATCACTACAGGTGAGGACGTCATCTGCTCACTGAACTGTTTAGTGTTCTGTTTGAACATGTCCTCTGGCTGCAAGTCTCATCCTGCCAACACGCCACACCGGGTGGCAGGATGTGGTTCTATTTAAGAAGCACCTTGTTTTCACTTGAACACGCCGTCTTTACATTTACACTGAAACAAGTTCATGTTACATTATATACTCCCTTTTTAGCAGCACATACTTGTAGACGATCTTGTTCATTGTTTGTGTGCCTGGAGAATTAAAAAGTATCTTCATTAGCAGGCTGAACGGGAACAAATCATCCCGACCAATACCAGAACATCTTCCTGTAGAACTTCTGATTCTTCACAACATATAAACGTAGATAAACATGACGACCCTCGAGGAGTTCACTTTGTACTACGACTTCAAATGAGGCATATTGTTCACACAATCTCTCCCAGTATTACTTAACTGTTACTCCAATATTGATCCAGCCTGTGGGCATGTGACTGAAGCTCGCCGCGAGCCTCGCAGAACCGGCTAACCTGCAAAATAACCAGTAAAACTTCCATCTTCTCAGTCTGTTGTTGGGTCACAGACAGCCAGATTCGATCCATCCTGGAGGTTCAGTTTTGAAATGCGTCCTGCTGTGTACTGACTGAAAACATCTTGGCATTAGTTTTAATTCTAAGCTGTTTAGAGCTAATGTTAGGAAGATAAACAGGTCATATTTCTCTCTAGTATCTATTTTATATTGATGTGAAAACATCTCCTTCAAACATCTGGATTTATTCAAGTTTCTTGCCAAAAACTTAATTTCACAAGATTACATTTGAACGCATCATGATGTTATAATTCAGCATCGCGAGAGGTAATCCTTTAAAGACTGCTATGAATCTAACTTAGACCGTCTTGTTTCCTTGTCTCAGATTTAACCGAGCGTCTCTGATCAACGTGGGCTACATGGAGAGCGGTAACGACACGGACTACCTGGCGATGCACGACGTGGACCTGCTGCCTCTGAACGAGGCTCTGGACTACGGGTTCCCCGAGGAGGGGCCGTTCCACGTGGCCTCACCTGAGCTGCACCCGCTGTACCACTACAAGACCTACGTGGGAGGAATCCTGCTGCTCACCAAGAAACATTACCACATGGTACTACTGACTTTATTCCACTGTTAAACCTCTTAACCTGCTGATCCGTCAGTCAGAACAAACTCATGCTGTCCGGTCTTGTGTCTGGATGTTTCACTCAGAGGAGCTGGAACAAGCTGACAGACAAACACAGTGTGATCATATTAACCTTACGTTAGTCCTTTTCCGCGTCCCTTTCACACCTACCTTGTTTGGCTTATACTTTCAGACTGTTCAGTTTGATCTGAACCAAAATTCCAGGTGTGAAACCGGGCCGGTACCAAACAGCAGAACCTTGGTCTGATGAAAAGAGGTCCGGATCTAATTGAACCATTTGTTTGGATGGTTTGGACTTTCAGACCATTTAAAAAAATAAAAAAAAACAACAAAACTAAATGAGTAGCACACGGGGAGAGGAGACCAGATGTTGAACTAGTCCCAGTGTTTATTTCGGTTCGGACACTTTTTAATATTTTGCATTCAAACGTTTATTTCATTTGCACGTTGACGACTTCTATTTTTCTCTGTCCCACAATCACTTAACTTCACTCGTCCAGCGAACAACACATACAAATAGTGAGACACAAAGAAGAACCTGAAGGTTTAGATTACATGTGGTTAAAGTTCCTGCAGTGGCAAATACTGAGCAGTCTTCACATCACATGAATGTAATGATTTCAGTCTTCCACTAGATGAAGCTGTTTAACCCGGTGAGATTCTAGCTGCAGTCAACTCAGACCTGGTTTTCTGCATCAAACAGTTTTCAGTCTTTATTGGCTCTGAAACAGAAAATCAAATGTTTAACTCTCTGTTTGTTTTGTTCAGTGTAACGGGATGTCTAACCGGTTCTGGGGCTGGGGCAGAGAGGACGACGAGTTCTACAGACGGCTGAGAAAAGCTGAGTTACAGGTACGCGTCTCCAGAGAACACTGAACATTGTAGTCCGTTTAAAGTTCCCAGAGCCTCGCATTAGATTCATCAGATAAACCAGGACCGTGTTTGGATCCTTATCTTGTTTTAGTTCTCTACATTATTGTCCGACAGGTGAACGTGACGTCCGTCCTGACTTCTTGTTGTTTTTCTCTGCAGCTCTTCCGACCGAGTGGAATCAATACGGGATATAAAACCTTCCTCCACATCCACGACTCGGCCTGGAGGAAGAGAGACCAGAAGAGGGTCGCCTCCCAGAAACAGGTACAACTCACCTGTTACAGCGAACGGGTCAGAAACACACACTTCAGGAGAAACTGCGTCATAACGGAGACTGGGCGTTCTTATTTATCTTTTATAGAAAATCTAATTAACATAAATAAAACAGGCAGCTGTGAATGCAAAGATCCTCATGTGGAGGAGCAACAACAGAATATTAAATAATAATCTCGTCATTCTTTCCTGAGAAAAAGACAAACTCACATCTCCTGATTCTGCTTTTCTGCTCAGCAAAAAGTCACATTTCACTTCATTCAAAAGGCTTTAGAAAGGTTTTATAAACCTTTTCTCAACGTCAACACTCTCAGGTGACAGACCCGTGTCCAGGTGTGTGACTGTAACCACACAGTGTAATGTGGACAGCAATGTGCCTGCAGGTGCTGCTAATCCACGCTAAGCAGCCTCAAGTAGTTACTGTCTGCTCTACAGGTTACTACTGGAAACCGTCTCATTTATACCCCTCCGGGAGAGACAACGTCTCTCCTACCAGAGGCTCTTTCCTTTCTGTCTCACTCACAACAAATATCTCATTTCTACACTTAAATAATGATAATAAACAGTAAATCCAGGTGACTTCCTGCAGCCTGCAGAGTGGACACTTGGCTGTAGTGTACATGGTCATAACCACAGGAACAGATGCTGTTATTCAGCATCTGTTGTGTTTACTGCCACAGAAATCTTGTTGAAATGAGCAGCTACGTGACCGTCACAAGCCAAACTAAATAAAGTACAGGGTTCCTACGCAGTATGGAATTTAATTTGAGTCATTTCCAGGTCTGGATAAGTATAGAAAAGAGAGTATGGAATAATATTTGTGTTTCCAGACTGTTGCTCCTGTTCTGTTTTCTAAAATATGAAATTTAGAATTTCTAAAAATAAATGGATCAAACAAGCAGCGGCGTTGTTCACGGCGTTTGGAGCAGCCAACATGTTTACTACTGTGTGAGAGAGCGCGGGCCAGAGCGAGCTTGATGTCGTCTAAAGCAAGGTTAAGAAGTAGACTATGACTGAACGCACACTGCTAAAGCCTGCTAAACACCTCAAACGCCCCCAAGTGCCAGATGTTTGACAGCGGAACGTCGGGCTGTGGACTGAACGGCATCAAGTTTGAGTAAAGGTTTCTGAGGGTTGGCTGGACGATCCCAGATCCCAAAAGAAAGAGATGCAAACTTTGTGTAAAATCATGGAGGAGCCATATGCAAAGGCAAAAAGCCCCTCCGTCCACGGTCAGAAAAATCTCCTGAAAAGTCTGGAAATGTTGAAATGGAAAATGTGAAGGAACCCTGAAAGGAACCCTGAAAGAAGTTTGGAACAGAGGTCTGCAAGTTCTCAATCAATCTTTAATGTCATTATGCAAGCATTGTGTTAGAAAGACTATACACATATTTACAAGGAATAAACAAGGCACGAATGAGATGAAAGATTAGTAATTAAAAGTGGAGAATCTGAGCAATATAAGTATACAAATATAAGCAATATGAGTATAATACAATAACACTATGATACGAGTAATGTGTGCAAACATCAGCAGCAAAGGTCCAGTTAGTTGTGACAAAGCGTCTGTAACTCTCAGATCAACTCTAGAAGATGATAACCTCCTCTCCTCTCCTCCATGGATGAACCCTGTTAAACCCAACACACCCTCCACTGTCCCCTCCCCTCCTTCCTCCCTAGGAGCAGTTCAAGGTGGACCCGGAGGGGGGGCTGACTAACCTTCGCCACCAGGTGGAGTCCAGACAGGAGCTGACCATCAGCGGCGCTCCCGTCACCATCATCAACACCAAACTGGAGTGTGACCAGAACCTGACGCCGTGGTGTCTCCTGGCGTAGACGACGTACGGGCGTCGGTTCGGTTCTGACTTCGCCTGCAGGCTTTCTTTTTTGTTTTTTAATCTAGTGGTGCTACGCAGATCCTTTTACGCCAGCGCTGGTCGTCGTGGTTCTAGTTTTTGCCGGGGAGACTTTTCTTTTAGCTGACGCAGCGACGCCGACTGACCCGCAGCTGGATCGGTGAAACCAAATGTTGCTGCACTGAGCGGATAGAAATGGTACAAACAGACGTGATGATGATTAATTTGATCCCCACGCAGGACGCGACCTGGAGCTTCATAACCCCGAGGATCAAACAAACTACATTTCCTTTCTGTCAGGTACATCTCAATAATAAAACTAACAATAAACACTCAACAAGACTGATAAAAAACCTCCTGAAAGGATCTAGACAGTCGACTGTTTGGACGGAGACGGGCTGTTACACCAAACTGAACAAGCATGGCAAAACCTGAGCTGGTTTCATTCATTCATCTTAGTCCCTGCTGGCATGAATGCAAACTTAAAGTCTATTTTTACTGGGATTGTGCAAATGGAGCAGAGACGGAGCAGAAGTGGAGCAGAAGTGGAGCAGGATGGAGCAGAGATGGAGCAGAGGGACGCTTCACCAGATGTTAAATCCATCTGCCAAACATGCATCATACTGTAACGTCAGAGTTTAGCTTTTTATCCACGTTGGAGGAAAAATCTCCGCAAAGAAAAAGTATTTTTGCTAGACTGACTACTAACGTCTGAAGATTCTCTCATGGTGTTTTCATTTTCTTGTTGAAGTGAAGACGTCTAAACTCTGATCTTATCTAACAGAAAGCAGCGGGCGGTGTGTGTGTTTTATTTTAATTATTGCTTTACAGTACGTCCCTGTCGAACCACAGAAAGACGAAATTGGAGATTTATTTTGAGATCTTTTTCTCGAAAACGTCCCCAAATCTATTTTCTTTTCTTAATGTGATGCGTTTCTGTTCTCTACAAAGTAAACTGAGCCAAACCAAGCCGAACCAGGCTGAACTGAACTGTAGCAGATTACGACCTGGAGATGGTTTATTAGCAGCATTTCATAAACAGATAACGGATATTAAATCTGTAATCCAACATTAATGGGACAGATTGATTTCAAAGGCAGGAACCAAAGTATCCAGTCACTTGTAGAGCGACAGTCTGATTCGAATGATTATCATTATTAATGAGTCAATCTGATTATTCTGTTGATTCAGATGTTAAAGGTCGACTCCATCTGACAAACGGAGACTTTCTGGACGTGTAAAATGATCTTTCAACTTGACAAACATCATCCGGTGATTCATGGAGCAATTCAGAAACAGAATTTGTCTCTCTCCGTTGACTACGTTCATAATTTTTACCGAATTATGGTCCCATGGTTTTCCACCAGAAGGAGCGGGACTTAGCCGCTCTATAACTTGAACTCGCCGTCAAAACATTTCCGCCAACATGAGCAGGAAGTCCTGTTCAAGCGTTCGGAGTAAAACAAGCATTTGATCATGAAGATCATGTGATTTGATCAAAAGTTCCAGAACGGCTACTCATGACCTCGTGGTGAGATTGTTTTTGTCATCTGCTCTTACTTGATGTTCAGTTTTCTATCCTTTAAGACAAAGAGCAGAAGCTGGAACTGTTGACAAACAGTTAGAGTAATTTATGACATTTTTTATTAATCAAAACTGATAATTATCCGTTGATTGATTAATCTGATCTGATCTGATCTGATCTGATCTGATCTCTAGCTGGGTTCTTTGGTTCCTTCTCAGTCCAGGTTTTAACCCTGAACACCTTCAATAAGATGTTATGGATTTAAAATGTACACATTAATCAGGTTATTTCTAACGTCTACGTGTTCACCTTTTACCTCCTGATCATTTCCTACTCTTACTGGTGATGATGATGATGATGATGATGATGATGATGATGATGATGATGATGATGATGATGATGGTGATGATGATGGTGATGATGATGATGATGATGATGATGATGATGACGACTGTACCCGTTGTCCTAACGTTTCATTGGTCGACTCGCTGGATGACCTCAAACCCTGCAGAGACAAACCAGATGGGAGTATATTTATTTTGGAGAAATATTCTTTTAATGTATTTTTAAATGAATTTGTTGAAAACATTTATTTTTATTTTTATTTTTATTTTATAAATGAACTGATCTCAAACCTCCTGAGGGATTTACTGCTGGAGTTAGACTGATAAAAAACTATGAAGATTAAACCTTATTCTCTTCTCTGGACCGTCGGCTCCACGCGTCCCTCAACACCTTAGTCATTCAGATTAATCTCATCAAACGCTGCAAAATAAAATCTGAAATCTGGTTTTAAAAGCAAAAGCCAGAAAGATTAGTCCACGGTTTAAAGTATTTTTCACAATAAAATATCAGTCATTATCTACTCGCTTCAGGAAAACGCACAAAGTTGAGTCGAGAGGTTAACGTCACAACACATCGCCATCTCTCTGGTTTATTCTCTGGGTTTTACATCGGTAAAAAAAACCTGCTCAAAAACCCCAAAATCATTTCTTTTGAAATTGTGTAATTTTCTTGTGAATTTAAAGTGTCATCCTGAGGAGAAGCTGGAACAGGTTTTATATCATTTAGCAGAATTTTTACCCTGATTTACACAAGTCATGAAAAGTCCTTGAAACAGTCCTTGAGTCCTTGAGTCCTTGAGTCCTTGAGTTCTTCTGAATCTCTGTAAACGTGAGCCTGGAGGAGTCCTGGTTCTGTTCTTTAGTTTTATAATCAGAGGGCTGCTGACACTGTCTGGTTCTCTGCTGCTGTTACGTGCCGGTCGGCCTCCAGAGGGCGCTCTGGGGTTTTATAGGCCATGATGTCATACTGATTTTATTCTCCAGAGACTACGGTACCATGTATTTGTACAATATTCAGTATTTATAAAAATCTGAGTCTACAAAACATCTAAAGGGTTGTTTTTTTCTTTCACAAATCTCGTGTTTGATCCAACCTCCGGATCTGAAACATGAAGCCGACGCTGAAGAGTCTTAAACCTGCGTTCTCTCTAGCAGCCAGCAGGGGGCGACTCCTCTTGTTCTATAGGCGTCTCTTGATTTATGACCTCAGTAAACATCGTAAACATGAGTTCATGGTTCAAGTCTTCTTCATACAGCATGATGTTCATTTAGTAAATGATGGTCCCATTTAGAGTCAGATAGACCATAAAGCAGGGGATGCTTTAGGGCGGGGCTACCTGCTGATTGACAGGTCGCTACCACGGCGTTGTCCGGTCTGGGGGTCGTCCGTGTTTTCGTCTTAGAACTTTTCAGTTCATCAAAGTTGATTAAACCTTTTTTGGTCACCTAAGGATGTCTTATTCAGCGTTCGGTTGTACTTAGCTCCACCCTCTGGTGTCACTTGTGGTTGCAAAAAAAAACAAGATGGTGACGGTCAGAAAACCAAGATGGCGACTGACAAAAACCAAGATGGCGACTGTCAACAACCAAGATGGCGACTGTCAACAACCAAGATGGCGACTGACAAAAACCAAGATGGCGACTGACAACAACCAAGATGGCGACTGACAAAAACCAAGATGGCGACTGTCAACAACCAAGATGGCGACTGTCAACAACCAAGATGGCGACTGACAAAAACCAAGATGGCGACTGACAACAACCAAGATGGCGACTGACAAAAACCAAGATGGCAACTGACAACAACCAAGATGGCAACTGACAAAAACCAAGATGGCGACTGACAAAAACCAAGATGGCGACTGACAAAAACCAAGATGGCGACTGTCAACAACCAAGATGGCGACTGTCAACAACCAAGATGGCGACTGTCAACAACCAAGATGGCGACTGACAAAAACCAAGATGGCGACTGACAAAAACCAAGATGGCGACTGACAAAAACCAAGATGGCGACGGACAAAATGCCATGGTTGCTTTAAGTGACAGGTCGCTACCGCTACGTCGCTACCACGCTGCTATTCACCGTTCTTTTGTATTAAAGTCATTCTAAGGAGTCGGCTGTTAAATATTATTTTTTGCATTTAATTTGTATTAATTATTTTTTATTAATTTATTTAATTTTAATGTTGGCAGGTTTTGTCCTCCATAGGTCTCATTAAATGTGAATAACAACAACAAAGTGAGTATAATAATAGGAGCAGGCGAGATCACAGCCTCAGATCTCTTCTACCTGACGGTGTGACTCCTC
>CAKAOI010048968.1:0-11470 GCA_916701655.1 Sebastiscus albofasciatus | reverse complement strand
CCACTCAACTCCCCTCCCGCCCGCCCTTAGTGTGTCTTTTTATACGTCACCACGCTCCCACCGCTCTTTCCCTGAGTGTTTACTGTTCCTGCAATGGGTTTACATTGTAGTTAATGGCAAGCCCAGTGCATCTCATACCAGCGCTAAAGGGTACTTCAAGCCGACAGCCGTGACAAAGCATCGGTATTTGACGCCCTTGGAATGAGAATGGGCTGTCCTACTGCTGCGTTAACGGGACACGCCTCTACCAACTTACATTAAAAAACAAAACAGGACTGTTTTTGCGCCTGGAAACATCGTAAAGTTACTTTCACCTCTGAAATCATACATCTCAATACAGTGGAAACACGTCTGTCCAGGTCAAATTGATCACTATAAGCGGATGATTATTAGAACTGAACTTTTGTTGTTGTGCATCATTTCTCATGCAAATTACCATCCAATTGACATTTGTATATTTCTTACATCAATACAAAGTAATGAAACGGACCGCTTTGCTGTTTACTGGCCCGCCGTCAATCATTCTGCCTTTTCCCTCACCAAGGGGGAGGCATTGCCGTTTTTGGCCGGCTCTGCAGCACCAGTGTGCACGCAGAACGGTCGTTTCTCATTCAGAGAAAATGACTTTAATTTTTTCCGTTATGATATCAATATGCATGCAGCGCCAGGAACAGGCGTCCAGCCGGAGAGCAGATGGCCCGCGAGGCAAAGCATCAAGGAAATAAAGTAAAAAAACAAAACAACAAGGCAAAGTGAGCATGGCTCTCACACCGCCGCTCACTGCTCGACCTCTGCTGAAGGAGGCCAAGGCTTTGCCCTTTTGGAAAACTTTCAAAACTTTCAAGCACCCTGGACTACGTTGTCGCAGGGGTAAAAATATTCAACTAACGTTAGTCTGACGTAGTTTTAAAATGTTTTTCCATATGTTGTCATGTATGAAAAGACCCAAAATGAACACGGTAAGCGGACTACTTGATTACTGTAGGTGAATAATTTAAACAGCGTTTGTATAGGAATGAGTCTGTCCCAAGCTTTTTGATCACTGCATTGTGTTTTTGAACTAAACTACACTGAGCAGCCTGAGAGGAGTACAGAGATTACAGGTCTGAATTTGAATAGTTTCCACTCCAAAAGTCAGGCTGACCTATTTTGGATGTGAAGTGTTTTTTTTAGCAACTTTGTACAATGAATTGATGCGAGGCCAAAAAGCACTAGCAGACGAAATTATTTCTACAACATAACATAGATTCTGACCTTTTTCACATTTATATGTTTCCACTTATATAACTGCCCCTCCCTCCCCCTTCCTCTCCTCTTCCCCATTACATTGAGGTATAAATCAGTGAGCTGCAGCAGCCTGCAGGGGACGAAGGGTCAGCAAAGGGTTGATCCAGAAGTGTTCCAACCTTCGGTGTTTGCAGATCCCACCATGAGTCACTGGATTACATGACTCCTCACAGAGATACAAAGTGATGTGACGCAACGTTACTTATCGTCTTGTCTGAGCGAGTGTGGGATTCAGCTGGATTTATAAGCTCATGAAAACACCTACAAAGTTTTACGTTCAATCCTGACACAACATTTAGACGAACTGTAAGAGTCTGGATCAATATGTTTTGTGATGCCGTGTGCTGCGGTGGGATTGTGGCGTGGTTGTACGTGTGTATGTATGTGTTAGTTTAAGATGCTACCATGGCAACTGTCATGAAATATATATTAAAATAGATATACTGCAGAAAACAAGTGTTACACATCAGTTACTTGCAGGTGTGTACCTCACAGGTTCAGCCTCTCAACCGGGGAAGATTTATTCTGTTTGAGTGAAATGAAGGTAATAAGCAGGTAGTGGACAGCAGAGGGGCGTTTCTGAGAGACACTGAGTTTTACAGCTTGTGACTCAGGAGTTTATGTGAACATGAAAATAAAATGTAGATAGAGAGAGAGAGATAAAGAGCAGCAGCAGCTAAAGATCAGACTGTTCAGAGATGAGGTGATCTGTGTTCCTGAGTGGTTCTACACATGGGCGGAGAATAATTTGATTAAATACAAATGAATGTGTAATATATAATACATATAATCAACAAAGATAATGAGAGGTCTTCAAGACACGGCCTCAGGATCAGGTAATAAAGCTGTGGTTTTATTGCTATCATTATACTTGGGCTATGCGTCCTCTATAGTAGGCCTATAATAGTCCAATAATACTCCAACTAGAACATTATAGGGTTAAGGTGTGTGCTTAGTGTTAACAGTTAAAGGGGTTTCCTGTGTTATTTGCAGCCTATAGTCGGGTATCATTCAGGTCCCAGTCAGGATGCTCCTGCATGTTATGCAGCAGGATAAAGAGACACATTCTGAGTTTCTACAGTGAATAAAAGATACTAACAGATATTGTTTTTTTTTTATCTTAAAACATGCTATTTTACATCATTTTGGACCATTATTATGACTAGTTAAATGATTATTTTATTATCTATACGTGTCACAGCCTTTGTCTCAACATTTAATTCTTCTGGAAATGTTTGCCCTAAAAGAGCAGATTCAGAAAACTTTTAAATAATGTTTCAATAATTAGATTTGTTCACAAATAAAAGAGTTATGAAAACAGTTCACTAATTGTTTTACAAAAAGGACGTGAACATTGTACCAATAAATTATTTATTATAAATGCTCATCCCCTCCTCCCTCGTGCCGGCTCTCCAGATTCTCTCCACATACTTTTTTATGTTCATATGGTTTATAAGAGGAAGCGCAAAATGCTGACGCTGAGTCGTTTTGAATCACCAGTCAATCTCCCAGATAACCTGATATGAGAGTAAAAGAGTACCGGCAGCTTGTGAGTGCTGTACAGTGCCGTACCGTGAGTACCGGCCCACTTTGAGCACTGCTTATCATGTCAGCTGATATCGTGTTTTATGGGTGCGTAATCCCAAACAAAATTTTCGACCCCTTTGAAAATAGCCATGCCAGTTTTTCCTCGCCAAAATTTAGCGTAAGTTTGGAGCGTTATTTAGGCTCCTTCCTGACAAGCTAGTGTGACATGGTTGGAACCAATGGATTCATCAGGTTTTTCTAGTTTCATATGATGCCAGTGCCTTAAAATGTAGGCTGCTCCAACCTAAATATCGCAAGTTGTGTTAATGCGTTAAAGAGATTAGTGGCGTTAAAACAAAATTGCGTTAACGCATTATTATTGCGTTAACTTTGACAGCCCTAATTTTCAGTAAATAAAAGACAAACGTTATCCCTATGAGTTTCCACTTTACTGTTTCAGAAGCTATTTAAAGGGACTGTTTGTAACTTCTTAAGCGTATAAATCTACCGGGTCGGTTTCCCATGCGCGCTCGTGTGTCTGACCATCAGACTCCAACACAAACTACAAGGAAGCACCAAAACCTCAAAGTTCTATCTAGTGAAGCCCATCTTGCAAAACAGTGTTGGCGGCGGTCGTAGTACGCGGGGGAGACCATAGCTTTGGTCTCCAGGGCCGGAGTCTCTGCTCCTCTGCCTGCTTGACTTCACTCACACAACGCGCTCGTTCTCGCTCCACCTCTAGACGTGCATGTGCGCACACCCCACATTGCAGAAGAGTTAGTTTAGCTCTGAGAATATCTAGTGAATGTTCAGTGGACGTTTGTGCAGAAATAACTGCTGCAGCTCCTCCAGACCAGCAGAGGTTTCCGGTGTCTTGTGAAGTGACGGGGCTCCGCAGAGAGAAACGTTATCGTCTCCGACCGGGTGCCGGAGGGAGACACCGGCACCCGGTCAGAGACGATAACGTTTCTCTTCCTGCTTCAGACCCCAACACTAGGGTCAGCATTGATTCATGGAGAGACCTTGGTCTGGTCAGCTAACATTACTGCCAAGCAGCTGAAATATAGAGTGATATTGTGGTTTTAGCTGACGTGTGTCGCCTCACTGTGTTGAGCGATGCTCGTTCAGGTCTATTTAGAGCGAGCACAAGCGCGAGCCTGACGCTGACTTTCGTTGACTTAACGGACACAGGTGTCGCTGTTAACAAGCATTTCTGAAAGTTACAAATAGTCCCTTTAATTCTGAAAAAAATAATGTTTTGGATTGTATTGGCATTATAAAACCCTGAATAGTGGCATGAAAATGTCACATGCTGAAATCTACATTTCAGTCCAAAACACATTTTGGACACATGACAAGACCTATGAGAGCTTTTTTTCCCGTACTGCACTCACGTGTGTGTTTTGGTTTCACCTGTTTTCATTACATGAAGCTATTCATTATTCTCTATTCATATTCCCTTATGAGGACCGATGTCCTCAGCTCTGTTCCAAAACATTGGCCTCGGTTCTTACTGCAGCATGAGTGGCGCGGCAGTGTTTGACGTCATTTGAAATCAGCAGCTTTGACAAATCTCCTCCTGTGTTTTCAGAAGTGCGCACAGATTACATGTTTCTCTGCTGCTGGCCGGACCTAATGATGTTGTCTTTGCAAACTTTAGCTCTGAGGAAAAATGGCTCGGCGTGATGGATGTTCTCTAACAACCCTGCTAATTGCTCTTTTCATGCGTCAAGTGTGTGTGTGGTCGATTGTGTTCGGCTCCAGGGCCTGGACGGGGAAAGGGTGACGTAAAGCTGAATCAGGGCCTCGCTGATCTGGTAACGTGGGGTTTTGATACAGCAGAGCAACGTACGTGTGTGTACATGTGTGTACGTGTGTGTACGTGTGCATGTGTGTGTGAGTGTGCAGATAGCAGAGAAAGAACAATTGATGGATATGACTGAGATGTATTTTGGCTCAGTGTGTGTGAATGACATCATCTTGCATTTACACATTCACACACACTTGTTTAAGAATCAGTCATCGTTTATCAGTGAAGTTGTTCACCGGGTCCTGGGAAAACGTAAAAGGCATTCTCACACTGTGTGTAATGTGTGTTTGTGTGTGTTCTTATTATTCTTACATTAGTCAGAAACTATATGTTAGCAGCTATATATATATATATATATATTTATACGTAGATGCCGCATTGGCCTTTTGAATGTACGTCAACGTCGACGCCATATTGGACAGGGCAAGACTGGCCTGTAAACACATACAAGTGAACGGGGGAGCTGCCGTTTTACCGGATAAAAAGCACTATAACGTTTACATTTCTCAACCGATTTCAGTGAGTAATTTTTATATTCAAGTGTTTATAATCTACATGGAGTGAAAACGGTCCAGTAACGTTACGTTACTGCTTCTGGTTCACAGATCAGCGGTCGTTCTGTCTGTTGATATGGTATTAAGAGACGTCGTATTCATTACACAATTTTTTCCTTTAAGAATTTTTCCCATCATCAACATCACAGTTTAAGTTACATCTTTACAAAACATTTGCTTCTGTAAGTCATCAGTTAAGAGCTAGCTAGTGTTTGTTATTGTTAGCTAATCTTCGACCAAGGCTAATGTTAGCTTATCTTTATGTCTAACATAATGTGTTTAAAACTTGAAATTTACGATAAAGCTGATGTCATGTCTTGGGTTTTGGAACAGTAATGTTAACTCTCAGCAAAATGAATTATTTTCCACCACGTAAGTAATTCAGTTCATGTAACGTTAAGCTTAGCTAACGTTGATAGACACTCTTTTTTGTGCGTCTAGCAGCGATTATAGGCTGGTTAGATCTTAAGTAACTGGAGATAAAAGTTGATTTTCTACTCCTTGTAGATCATAAATCCTTGAATATAAAAATTATTCATTGAAATCGGTTGAGAAATGTAAAAGTTATAGTGCTTTTTATCCAGAAAAGAGGCAGCTCCCCCGTTCCTTGTATGTGTTTACAGGCCAGTCCTGACCTCCCCAATATGGCAGCGACGCTGAAGTGGTCAATGCAGTATCTATGTACAGTATACATTTAAGGTAGCAGCTATGTGAGAAAAACTTTTTTGGTTTTCCCATGTAAGGATGTCACATACGAGCAAAAACGTTGGCAGTGACTTCCAAAGAAATACTGATGTTGTAAACTCCAACCTGAGTGTGTGTTTTAGCATCTCTCCTTGTTTATCCACATGCACTTTACTTCCCAGAGTCCATCCAGTTCTTGAGGTCATATCCTCACAGCGGGCTCCAGTATCCTCTGTACTGTTGACATTAGGGGCCTGTCCACTTCCACACCTATCTAATCCTGATGCCGTCCCACAGAGGACACCCAGTCCACATTCATTCACTGTGTGTCTCCCTCAGTCTGCTCACTGTCTCACTGATATCGCTCTCTTCTCTGCAGAGTGCATCAGCCAGCCGGTGTGAGCACTCTGGGTTGAAAGGTTAGCTTTCGTGATTCGGACTCGATGCCACTAAATGAACGTCAGCTGCACTTTATCGATTCATACTTTAAACGTTGCACATTGGTTCCTCCACGTGCTCGTCCTTTACATGATTAACTACAGAGGATAATCTTGGTATATCTTTCTTCTGTTACCATGAAAACAGCAGCTGTCTGCAGAATTCTTGGCCTGTGGTGTTGCTGCTTGCAGCTTTCTCAAGAACCGATCATACAAACAACTTTACCCTCAACACTGCGCTTCCTTTGGTCTTGAGCAATACACCTGCCATGACATAGTTGCGTAACACACCCAAGTCGCAGCAATTCACAATTAGAAACACATGTGAAATACACTCTGGTTCACGGGAAAAAACACCATTAGGCAAAGTAGGTAACTGCCTGGGGCCCCAAGTCAAAGGGCCCCTAACAGCTATACATTTATTATGATGTTTAGATATGAAAAATATAGAATTATGTTACTATCCTAACTCACTATACCTCAAAATGACTTACCAAAGGCCCCCAAAGCACTTCAAATTATGCAACTTAACTGTATACTACTCACTATGTACTTCTACTTCAGAGGAAAACATTGTAGTACTACAGTCACCTGACAGAGAAGTGTTACTGGTTACGTCACAAATTTGGATTTGACTCGCAAAATATGACAATTAAAATAAGATGCCTCATTCTTCATTAAACTATCCAGCATCATATTGTAATTGAAAGCTCCAGCTTGAACAGTACATTTAAGTACATTGTGCTGATAATACCTCTCTTTCACACTTCACTTGAAGTAAAAATATGAATGCAGGACTTTTACTATGCGGTATTAATAGTTTTACTATAAATAGTTAATCTTACTTCAGAAAAAAAGCTTGGAGTTGAACTGCGACATTCTTGACTTGCAAAATGATGCTTTAAATTGACAAAACATCACATGGGTGATTCATGGCGCAATTCAAACGGGAAAAAGAAATATGTCTCTCACCGGTGACTACCGTACATATTTTTTGTCCCATGGCGGGACTTTGCCTCTCTATGGAGATAAATGGGTTTTCTTTTTTGCAATTATGTGCAAATACTCATGTTTCTAGTTATTTAGAATGAAGCTCACCGGGAGCATAGGAAAATGTATGTGTTGGTGTGTACAGTATGTGTGTGTTGGAGGGCAGCAGACAGCGTGGGTTGTGATTATGTGAAGCTTGTGATCTCAGGAGGTTTTCCTGAGTTTGCAGAATGTGGATGCCTTTTCTGTTCATCTCTCCTCCCCTCACCTCTTCACACCATCACTCCCCCCTTGTCTTCCCCATTACGTTTTGTACACTAGTAATACTCAAAGTCTGGCTCAGGCACCACTTGCAATCTGATAAGGAAAAAGCTCCAAGGTTCTTGGAGGCATTTGGAGCATAAAACATGTTATTGCTGGCTTCAGTTACATGTACAGTATGATCCACACAGTGTAGATGGAAAAACTTCACAGCTCATGTTCAGCAATTTCAACAAACATTTCTTGTTAAGACAATAAATGAACAGCAGGCTGATTAATGTTTGCAGATATTAGCAGAGAGCAGAGACTTCTTTGTCCTTCTGAAGGCAACGATGAACGATGATGATGTGAAAAATAAACACAGAGAGTGATCCCGCGTGACCGTTTGATATTCCTCTTGCTCTCTTTAACCCTCCCAAAAATGTATATCGGACACACCTTCTCATCCCCTGCTCTCTGCCTGGATTAGTTCAAATCTCAAGTGTCATCACTCCACCTCCTCCCTTCGTCTGCGCTCCGTCAACCATCCTCCTCCTTTTCCCGAAGTTTACCAGAGATTCTCACAGTACATCGCTCGCCTTTCTTCACATTATCCTCCTCCATCTGCCTATTCACCTGTCATTTAATTATGTAACCTTTATTTATCCTTGGAAGAGTCAGTTGACCTGTCGCTAAGCCCTGCACCCTTATGTTTTTCATTCTTGCACATATGCAGTTTACAGTGACGGTGGCAGCCTCATTGCGAGGATGAGGAAGACAACCACGGACTTTGTTGGCTCCAATGAAAACTGTCGCTAGCAGATTTAAACAGCTGTAGCTGCTTAGCCTGATCTCACAAAAATATGTGAAATGGCAGCGACCTCTTAAGTTAACAGCGTATTACGTGGTGGTGGTACGTAATGTGTTAAAATGACGTGCTGGCACCACGGAACCCATGCCATTTGAAAGTTAATAGGATCCTTTGTTGTGGTGGACACACAAATAATAAAAAAAACTAAATATTTACACGATACACATGATGGATATGCTAAAAAAAACCTGAGGCTAAAGCTGCCTGTTCAAGCTAAAAGTCAGCATCCGTACCACTTGATTTATTTAGTAGACATGAACATATGGAGCAGCATTGGGTTTTTTTTTTGCAGGTTTAGCCCAGTATTTTAACTAAAAATGTTTCGTTAGAACATAATCCTTGCATGGTTTGAAAGATTCCTTAAAAAAAACTTACTTTAACTAGCAACACAGTTATATTTATGCTTCAATGCACTTTTCCAAGGGATTTGAGGATGAGGAGAAACCAATGAGTTTGGTAAATGTTAATGCAAGTTTGGCTGGAGATGACTTGAAAACCAAATAAAGAGCACTCTAAAGTCTGATATAATACTTTGGCTATTTGTCTAACCTAACCTGTAATCCTACATAATAATACGGTTAGCTAATGACAGGCCCTTTGCGTTTGGACACAATGCCAGTGAGGTAGTTAGCCGGGCGTGCTAACGTTTGCAGCTTACGTCAGATAAACACTTAAACTTGTGCTGATGTGTTTTTTTGTTTTCGGAAAGGTGATTAAGAGAAGATACCACTATTCAGACTCTTTAGATACCAGAAGAGACACTCTCACCACAGTCTCATGCACACTGATTTGTGCATTTGGAGAAAATTACGGTTTTGAACAATTTCTGTTCGGGAGCGGGGATAGCGAATGAGAACTTTGGCAGCAGCGTCCCTTTAAAATCTCATTTTATTCAGACTTATTAATGATACTATCTTCCTCTTTATGGGTGGCCTTATTGACACTGAGTCTACTTTGCCAAAACACTTGTGGAACTTGATAAGATTCAGTGTAAACATGACACAATAATAGCAAATCTGTACTAATTGCACTCAGTGGATTTCTTTCTCGTTTGCTCTCTCTCTCTCAGCTCCATGTGCAGTTCATTAAAGTCATTCTTTGAAGTGTCGATGACATCATGACTTGGCTGCCATCCCCATGGCCCTGTTTAGGCCTGACAGGTTCCCATGGAAACTCTGATGTCATGCGGGGGGGTCGAGGCGAGGCGAGCTGCAGTGGATGATTTTTTTTAGGCCTGTTTTCGGGTGAAGTGTGACGTCTGTTAACACACGGACTAGCGGGAACAGCGCTGTGTGTCAGACTGGGATCAAAGCCAGCAGGTAGCCTGTCTGTCGGTCTGGAGACTCATAGAACGGGCTGCCTGGCACGATCTGATGAGTGTTATTGTGTCTCACTGTTGGTTTCCAGGCAGAGATGTCAGAGCCAAGCTGTCCTGAATTGTGAATGTGAGTTAAAGACTGATGTAAAGAGCTGGATTCCTTGAGACTCGTGGTACCCATAGAACCCATTTTCATTCACATATCTAGAGGTCAGAGGTCAAGGGACCCCTTTGAAAATAGCCATGCCAGCTTTTCCTCGCCAAAATTTAGCGTAAGTTTGGAGCGTTATTTAGCCAGCTTCTTGACAAGCTAGTATGACATGATTGGTACCAATGGATTCCTCAGGTTTTTCTAGTTTCATATGATGCCAGTATCTTCGCTCTAGCTTACTGAGCCCACTACAACCTTGAAGTTACGTTAATGCGTTAAAGAAATTAGTGGCATTAAAACAAATTTGCTTTAACGTGTTATTATCGTGTTAACTTTGACAGCCCTAAAATAAATAGATAACAGCCGACGACTTTATGTGATCTCTCCCTCGCTGCAACCGACACAACCATGTAACGTGGAGAAGAGTTATAAAGTACAATAAAATGGAAATACTCAAGTAGTACCTAAAACATATTTAAGTACAATCCTTGAGTAATTGAGCTTTCAGAAGTTCCATCAACACTTTGAAATCATCTGTAATGTATAAAGCATGATCAAGTTCACTAGTCTGACCAACTGATGGACAGGCCATGTCTAAGAATGAATCTACTTAAAGCTGCAGTAGGCAGAATGGAGCAAATATGATTTAAAAAAGTTATTTTTAGAAAATGGTAAATATGTCCTGACAGTAGTGCATGAAACAGGTAAACTGAAAAAGATCATGTGCCTCTGTGTCCTTCGGTGCTCCTGACGGCATCTGCAAGATTTCACAGACCGGAGGAAAACAAGCAGTCAGAGCTGATCTGCTATCCAACTGCTGTCTATGAGAGCCAGCTGTCAATCACTCGTGAACTCCGACCAAACGGTCAAACTAGGCAGCGCTGATCAAATATGAATCAATATTCTGTTACTGTAATGCCTATTTCTCTCCTTGAATGTTTTCAGAAACATCTTGTAGTGTACTGTTTAGATGTAAAATGAGAAAGCTTGTGACCCGACAGACATGTTGAGATCAGTTGAGATGGCTTGAAGGAACGGCAAGTACCGGTCACATGACTGGAGAACAGCCAATAGGGACGCTCTCTCTCTGAAATGACCTGTGATTGGACCAAGTCTCCCGTCACGGGCTAGATGTTCTAAAGCCTGAAAACAGAGCCGTGAGGAGGTGCAGAAGTCTAGTTTTCTCTCAGAACACTTGAATTACAATATGCTGAAAGGTTATTATGGAGTTTTTGCCCAATGATGCCAAATATATATCCTGCCTACTGCCACTTTAATGTGTGTTGATTATCAGTAGCAGTATTGTTTGAGGCTAACATGAAGCCTGACTCATTTTCATGTTTGGATCAGTTTGGCAGTTTGCTCTCAAACAGTTCTGCTTTCTGCAGGCAATGTTTGCATCTGTGTGTGTGTGTGTGTGTGTGTGTGTGCGTGTTTATGGGAGTTTGAGGGAGCGTGGACATGTTTGTGTTCTGTTTAAAGTGGCGGTGACGTACACTGTTCTCTGTGGGCGAACTCATGGCCCTCTTGTTAATGTTTACAGTCTGTAACCAGCAGTCAGAATGTGTGTGTGTGTGTGTGTGTGTGTGTGTGTGTGTGTG
>CAKAOI010048965.1:15145-46290 GCA_916701655.1 Sebastiscus albofasciatus | reverse complement strand
TTTAATCTATCCTTCAGAAGTAACAAAGGGGTTACGGTGGAAAACAAGGGACAGATAAATCCTGCATATCAATATCTAATATGACAAGTGGTATAGTCCCTGTAAGAGCCATGTCATATTATTAACAGCTTTTTTGTATTTGATACTCATTGCAAAAATACATTGTGTTGTTGTCCATTGAAAATATGCATTAGAATTAAGGTAATTATTCATGTTGATGAGTGAGCTTTGATGTATTTTGACTCTTTGATGTGTGTTTTGCCTTTTGCCTTTACTGTTTAGCTGTAAAATGAGAAAGTTTGCTCAATTATTTCCTCAACTGATCTCAACATGGCTTTCTCATTTTACAGCTAAACAGTTCACTACAAGATGATTCTGAAAACATTTAAGGAGAGAAATAGGCCATTGATCGTTTCATCGGAGTTTGCGAGTGATTGACAGCTGCTCAGAGACGGCAGACTCCAGCTCGGCTCTGATTGGTTGTTTTCCTCCGGTCTGTGAAATCTCGCAGATGCAATTAGGAGCACCGGAGAACACCAGCGGACACCGGAGGACACCGGAGGACACAGAGGCACATTATTTTTTTCAGATTACCTGTGTCATGCACTACTGTCAGGAGTGACTGTTTTATAAAAATAACTTTTTTTAATCATATTTGCTCTATTTCTACCCACTGCAGCTTTAACTATTCTAGATCAATGCCTAACCTTAACCATCTTACAAGAGTTTCCCCAAATTGCGAGTTCCCTTCTAGACACTACCCACAGAAATACATGGAGACAAATATCTGCCTGGAACGGGGGGAGAAATGCATTGACAATTTAAAACTGCATAGCATGCATCCAAAATTAATCAGCACAAATGTAAAATAGCCATGATTTGTAGTTAAGGAGCTAAAACCTACAAACACTTGTAAGGTTTCTTTTCAATGCCTGATGGTTAAAATCAACAACATGTCTTCTTCTGCGACTGAAAATGTTGTTTTCCCAGACGCTCTGCAAGTGGAAACTTTTTGATGAAATCTAAATCGGCCAAATAAGATGGTCAAATTGATGTGACTTGTCTGCGTGTGTTTCTGCATAACTGTCACGTAACTGTTGGTTTAATAACCGCTAGATTCAGCAATGACTGTTAAAGTTATAAAAAGGCAGAGATGCATTAACTCACAAAATGTCTGTTTGATGTTTGGACGAGAGAGTTTGTTGCCAACCTGCACCGTGACTCTTCTCGACCACCTGCGTGGAACTGAGTCAGATACAGATCTTTTTCCACATCCTGAGATAAATATACGCAATCAGTAACTCTGATGGAACAGATCCATCTGTTGGCACTGCAGCTGTCACTTTGCAGCCTGATTGGTGCTTCTATGACCACATTTAGTAGTGTGTGTGTGTGTGTGTGTGTGTGTGTGTGTGTTTTGTCTGTATGCACCAGTGTGTGTGACAGCCGCCCTCTCCCTTTGATCAGCGACAGCAGTGACAGGATGCTGAGCAGTCCCCCAGCATGGCGTTGATGTATGACAGCAGAGCACGGTGTGTAAAACCTGAGTGTATACACACACACACACGCACACACTAGTCCACATCCAGGTACCACTGTCTCTCTATGCTGCAGACACTTGCATGTACACTGATTACACTATGTATAATGAGGTGAATCAGGTGAAAACTCTTTCTAACGTCTAAATCCACACCTGTCTTTGAAAAGAGATGCAGGTGAAGAGGAGCTGCAGATTGAAATACATAAACAGCTCTTTTTTAAGTAACCAGAAAACACCACAAATATGCCGTAAGGCAGGTCTATCAGTCTAGTTTTCTCTCGGCAGTGATGGAGACATATCACCCGGATGGACACGCTAATTTTTATTTATTATTTGCATAATCCACTGCAGCTTTTATGAGTCTGATAATGGACTTTTATACGTTACAGGGGTGATAGGAACCGATAGATGAAAACACTGAAACATTCAAAATAATAGATTGACATTTCTAAAACACAGTGGCATGTATAAGTTACTACACATCACAGTTATCTGTGCAATACGACTTGTCTGGTGCAGTGGGGCGTACTATATGTGCATATGTGTGTCATATCTCTCCTGCATGAGTGTAATTATGTAGAAATACTACATATTAAAGTTGTGCCTTCAGGATCCATTCGCTGACAATCCTGGTCCCATTTACCAGATCACCAGCTGCTTTACAAACATCACACAGGCACAGAGACACTGAAGGGTTACAGATCCTGATGTGGGATCCATTTCACCTTCATCCTGCAGGGAAGACGTCAAGGGGAGAGAAGGGGGAGTGAATCTGACACTACAGGTCAGGAAGGCAGCGAGAGATTCAGAACTCGGGTCCGTCTTTCTTCAGGTTTTTGTAGTCGGTGGTGATGGCCACAAACTGGAGAAGAAGAAGATAAAACTTAGAAGCTTGACGCTGTTGTACAAAGAAATAATTTCTGAATATGTAAACAGAGATGTATAAATCAAATTACAGTTTGAACGCCATCCCAGCTTCCTAACAATGAATACTTAGTGTGCTGTATTACCTTGTACTGATACGTGGGGTCAAGTTTATTCCACGGCTCTGGGTTGTTGGTTTTGTCCCAGCTAAACAAACAAACAAACATGTACAGACAGAAGTGAGATAAGTTACGCTCTTTGGGAATCTGAGATACATGAATGAAGCTCTCATTTCAGTCCCAAGTGATCCGATACCCCTGAGAGCTGCTTTATTCCCTCCCTGTTCTGATAGATTATACAATAAAAGATAACAACATAAAAGCAAAAGTTGAGAGCCAGATTCAAACTCAGCAGACAGTCTGTGCTTTTAGCCCCGCTGTGCCACCACCAGGACATCCTTTCTAACAATTTCATCAAGCATGTAAAAAAATCACCGCTGCAGAAATGATGAAAGCGCTGCAAGGAGACAAGACGGTGCACCATCCTGTGAGCTCTTGTTAAAAGCACTTCACTGCATCTGCTGTTATTGGATAATCATTAAGAGTAAATCAACAGTTTGGGTAGCAGCAGGAGGAGCGAGCTGGGAGCGGGCTCCCTGTGGTCAGTAACAATCATAAAACAAATCCCTCTGCTTAGTTAAGAGTGTGCAAAGTATTCATCGGCCCTCCACGTTCCTCGTTAAAATGTTAGCAAATCTACATTTCAGGATGAAATTCTAAGAGGAAGGAAGTCTAAAAAGCATAATTTCCTTGTTTATGCATCTTAATTGATATCTGGTGGTGTACTCCATCCTGTGATCGTCCTGCAGGGGGTCATTGATTGTTCTTATGTCTTCAAACAATGTGAAAACACAACTAAACAGATAATAATCTAATTAAAAATGCAAATAGATTCCTTGTGCAAGGTGACACATTTGATAAAAAAATGATGGAAGGTGTATTACCTGATGCTCAGTCTTCAATATTGACAAAATACAGTTGAGTACATCATCTAACAGGTTACTGTTTGTCAGTAAACAGCCATGAAACTCATCCATGAAAGTGACATATTAGTTTTACCAAATATCACATAAACATATTACATATTATCAGAGGTCCTTACGTGACGTGGGGCCCTTTGGCCAACCGGATGAGATACATCGATGCCCCGCCCATTCCCAAACAGATGAAGAAGAACTGGGGGATGAGCTGCAGACACACACAGGGAGATAATCAAACATTAAGCTTCTTAAATCTTATTTAAGGCTATTTATCATAAGTTGATTTGTTAATTCTGAATCTGATATGTGATGCATGTGCTGCTTATAAATGACAACACAACCTGAACAACTTGAGAGTGTGATTCTATTATCCATTGTGTATATTCAGATGTTTACGGGTTTATACAGAGAAGTTAAAACTGTCTGAAGCAACACATCCATTTGATTGATTGACATCGCTTGACTGTGGTATTGACTCTTCGGTATCAATGTTTATTGACGATTATTCTGTAAGAATTGCTGTCGTGTTTTAAGTTGTCTAATTACCTCACATCACATCAAGCTAGAGCTAGCAGGTGATAAGCTTAAAGGTAACTTTGGTATTTTTTCAACCTGGACCCTATTTCCCATGTCTTTGTGTCTAAGTGACTAATGCGGACAACAGTTTTTGAAATTGGTCCAATATTGAGGGAGAATGCTGCAGAGCCAGCCGCTAAACGAGCTGTAATGTAATCATTTGGGGCAACCTGGCACCGTCAGTTTACGTCCACTGAAGGTGCTTGTTTTTGCCACTGACAGACTCAGATCATTATTATTAACTGTCTGATATTAAATGTTGATCTGTGTTACACTAGTAAAAACAGACCATGTAAGACTGGAAAACAGATCAGGTAGATGGAAGATATTCACTTTGCAGCAAGGGTTCGGTACACAGGAGAGTAGTCCAGAATAAGGCAAAGATATCCAAACTCACTAGGCTGAGTCTGAGTCGACAAAACATAAGAGAAAGGTCTAAATAGGAACTACAGTGGGAACACACTTGGAAAAGGCTGGAACACTAGACTAGGAAGTAGCCTTCGACAAACTGGCGCAGACAAAGGGGAGCACACAGACTAAATATGGTGATAATGAGGGACAGGTGAGGTGACAGCAGGGCTAATGAGGGACAGGTGAAAACAATCAGGGAAACACACATGGACAGGAAGTGAAGCTACCCGAAACAAGAGATAAAGATGAGTACACCAAAATAAAACAGGAACTCATAACTGACAACTGGAAACGAGGGAAACCTTAGAAGGAGAGAAAGACATGACAATCTGCCATTGCATGATGATTGGAAATGTGTTAGTGTGTGTACCTATACATGCATAATGAGGGCAGACTAGTTAAAGTGCTCCACCTGAATCCTGATTTAAAACCAAAGTAAAGTCTGCCGGAGAATAAGCCCGTATAAAAACAGTAACTCCTTTTTCTAGGTTGCATCAGCCTCCGTCAGCTTCAACCTCGTGACTCCTGACACTGAAGGTGTCGGTGGGTATGCAAATATTAAAAAAAACACTTTCTTGAATTAAAAAAGGGCAGATGCAGCTTTTTTTCTTAATTTATTCAACTGAGAGAAACTCTCCTCTCAATCACATGTCAACCATCGACAGTAACAACATGCAAATATGATTTTAAATTATGCTCCGCGAGGTCTTCATGAAGTAGGAAATGTCTTTGCCGGAGTAGCTGAGATTTACAGTAGCCTGCTGTTGGGCCAGATGCATACTTTATCTGTCACTTCCTGTCTACAGATTAAAGTCACTGTAACGGCTCTGAGGATTAACTACTGGCCTGCTTTCACTCAGTCACCCTGCGTCAACCCAGTGAACCTGCTGACGCACGGTGCGGTGGTGTGTGTGTGTGTGTGTGTGTGTGTGTGTGTGTGTGTGTGTGTGTGTGTGTGTAAAGCAGTGGTGGAAACTAACAAAGTACATTTACTCAAGTACTGTGCTAAGTACACCTTTGAGCTACTTTTGCTTGGCTGTACTATTTACATTTTATGCTACTTAAAGCTGGAGTAGGCGAGATTGGAGCAAATATGATTAAACAAAGTTATTTTTATAAAACGGTCGCTATATCCTGACAGTAGTACGTGAAACAGGTAACCTGAAAAAAATCATGTGCCTCTGTGTCGTCCGGTGCTCCTAACAGCATCTGCAAGATTTCACAGACCGGAGAAAAACAAGCAGTAAGAGCTGATCTGAGGTCTGCTGTCCAGCTGCCGTCTATGAGTCAGCTGTCAATCACTATGAACTCCGACCAAACGGTCAAACTAGGCAGCGCTGATCAAATATGAATCAATATTATGTTACGTTAATGACTATTTCTCGCCTCAGATGTTTTCAGAATCATCTTGTAGTGCACTGTTTAGCTGTAAAATGAGAAAGTTCTGGTCACATGACCAGAGCACAGCCAATAGGAACGCTCTCTCAATGAAATGACCTGTGATTGGTCAAAGTCTCCCGTCACGGGCTAGATTTTCTAAAGCCTGAAAACAGAGCCATGAGGAGCTGCAGAGGTCTAATTATCTCTCAGAACACTTGAATTACAATATGCTGAATTTTTGCCCAATGATGCCAAAATATACTGCCTACTGTCACTTTAATACTTCTGCTCCACTACATTTCAGAGGAATATAATGTTCTTTTTACCCCACTACAGATATTTGACAGAAGCAGTTAACTTTCCAATTAAGATTTTACATTAAAAAAAAAAAAACATATGCTAAGCTTGTAAAATATAATGCATTTAAACATTTCAAATGTCTATCACTACTTGTTCACTGTTTCACCTATAAGAGTGATTTCTTCTCCATGCTTCTCACATGGTTTGAGGGTATAAAAGGCAAAGATGATTATAAATCTGTGTAGTAGCGACACACGTTGAGTGACAGCCCCCTTCGTTTGCATAATGAGGCAGAGATGCATAAAGAAATGTGAAAAGAAAGGGAGTGATTTTGGACGCAACACTGCCCCAGTGCCAATGTTACACCTACAGTACCTGTCCGACCTTCTGTCTGTCTGTCTCTCTGGATTTAATAGAATCTCTCCATCTCTCTCTGTCTGTCTGACTATCTGTCCATTTTTCTGACTGGATTTCTGTCTTCCTCTCTGACTCTTTAACTTCCTGACTCTCTCTAACAGCCTGTCTGTCTGTCTGTCTGTCTCTCTATCTGTCTGTCTGTCTGTCTGTCTGTCTGTCTGTCTGTCTATCTGTCTGTCTGTCTGTCTGTCTGTCTCTCTATCTGTCTGTCTATCTGTCTGTCTGTCTGTCTGTCTGTCTCTCTATCTGTCTGTCTGTCTGTCTGTCTGTCTGTCATCAAGGAGCTCTGGTATCACAGGGATTTGCTCCTTGCTGCTTCTCTCTCTCAATTCAATTCAATTCAATTCAATTCATTGGCTTTATTAGCAAGAAAGTTAAAAAAATGTTTTTGCCAAAGCATCAAAGTACTGTCTGTCTGTCTGTCTGTCTGTCTCTCAGCCTGTCTGTCTGTCAGGATGATAGACCAAATCGAGGAGTCTCACAGGGATTTCCTCCCTGCTGCTCCTCTCTCTCTCTCCAGTAGTTAAAACTCTGTCACTTCGCTCTCTGACAGCAGAGCTGCTGTTAAAAAAAAAGCAGAAGTAATCCCATCCCCTGAGGGCACAACTCATATTTTTAAATGTATTTCATTCCAACTACTCGTTTCCTAAATGCTTAGATTTTGTCAGTTTAGATTTAGGAGGTCTGTAAGGGTCATATCATGGGGAGTATTTTTTTTTTATAGTCTTAAGCCTCTCTCAGTTTGGCTTGATTTATAAATGAGTCACTGGAGAAACTTAACCTGCTGACTCAGAGAGTTAAAATAAGATTAAATGAGACGAAATTAGATTTCTGATCTCGTCAATTAATTTACCAACATGCTACAAACCCTGCAGGCAATAATCACATGTCTGCTACTGTATTTTATTGACTAAAGCTAGTACTTAGTTATTTAATATAAAGTATATTAGGTCAATTTTTTGTGCATTTATTTTCTTAGAGATACACCATAAATCAATTACATTAATTTTAGTAGGATGTGATATTACTCATATTATAGTGATATCATAGAAGACACAAATACATTACAATTTGCTCAGTAGCCTATAAAAAAAACTAAATTTTAACCTGAATTTTTCAAAGTCTGTCCTATATATAACAATGTTAATCTGTACTGCCCCTGTTAAATCAACTTACAAATAAATGAATTAAATCCAGAATAATTAACTTCTATTCTTAACCCAAATATATTTACATTGATGTTAATGTGGCATTGGTGGTATGGAGGATGGAACCTGCCAAAACAAATTAAAATAAATGAATAAATGACTTAATAAATAAATAAATATGCCGTTAAATGTACAAAAAAATATTTAAAATAAATATAGGCCTTAATTAATTGTTAAAATGTGACATAAATTAATATTTTTTATTAATTTGCTTCTTTATTTATTAACCTTTGTATTAATTCCCCTATCTATCAACACGTTTTATTATTTTTTATTTATTGTTACTAAATTTTAAATGTATTTATTTATTTTTGCATTTATTTTTTTTATTTATCTAATTCCATTGAGAAAAGTGCATCCACATTTTAATAATTTTCATGTTAGTTATTCAAGTTTAAAGTAATTATTTTATAAGCAAAATTCAGGAAAACAAAATATGCAAAGAATCTGTTGTTAATTTCAGCCCAAACATTAACGTTAGTTTAGTTAAAACATTTTTGGATATGAAAACAGGCTGCTGTCACTGACATTAAAATAATAAACAGACAGGAAGTAAATAAAGATGACTTACCCCAGGGTGCTTCTTAGCATGATCTATTGCTGTCTTAAATATCATTTCTCCAGTTTATAGAAATTTAGGAACAAAGCATGAAATAAAATGATTCAGAGTCAGAGTTTCAGGCCTTTGTTATCCACAAGCAGCGGTGCAGACAGGATTTAGACCTGTTGCTCTCTGCATGAGTAGGAGGAGGAGGAGGAGGAGGAGGAGAACGAGGTCATTTACATCTGATTACTTCTGCTCCCTTGTTGGGTTGATTACACTGTGCTGGACACTGTGGAACAGTTTATATTCAAACGATAGGGTTTCATCCTTAGTTGTACATATTCATTAAATGTCCAGGCCAGAGACATTTGATGCTCATATCACAGTGCTCAATCAGAAGAAGTTGTGTAAACTCCTGCAGAGAGCTCAGAGGCCTCTTCTATCTTCATTTCCTTCACTGGAGCTTGAAGACTTTCGACCCCTTTGGGAGCTGACTGGAGGAAATGGAAAAGCATATAAACACTGTGTCCTTTTAAAGGCCGCTGGGGGATTTCTGTATTCTATATGGACCTCTTATCATATCCGTAGGGATGTATCCAGGGGCCAGTTGCATAAACGTAGTTTAAGACTACAGTCTTGGCCTTAGACTGGTCTTAGATTGTCAGGTTAGACTGGTCTAATTAAGCCTTACTGTTGCATAAATATTAAGACTGCATGTTATTTCAACTGTTTATCCGTTACTATTTTGGATTCTTGTGCCATATTCTTGAATTGTTTCTGAACATCTTTAAAGGGGACATATCATGCTCATTTTCAAGTTCATACTTGTATTTTGTGTTTCTAATAGAACATGTTTACATGCTGTAATGTTAAAAAAAAACTTTATTTTCCTCATACTGTCTGTCTGAATATACCTGTATTTACCCTCTGTCTGAAACGCTCCGTTTTAGTACATTTCAATGGAATTGCAACAGCAAGCTGTTTGCTAGGCAACATGTTCATGTCCATGTTTACTTCCTGTCAGCTGATGTCATTAACATACACTGCAACAGGAAATAAACTGGGACACATTTAGAATGTTTACATTTAAAACTGTGTAATGGTCTAAATATTGTATATTTGTGACATCACAAATGGACAGAAATCCCGACAGGTGGTTTCAAAAGCTCAGTTTCTGAATTCGGGCTGTGTGTATTTCTCTGTGAATTAAGCGTTTCGATACTTTCACAGTATTTATATAGAACTTAAACCTACTTTATAATATGAAAGCCATGAAAATGTCACTTTTTACAATATGGGACCTTTAATGGTTCTAACAACCGTTGGATTTATGCTGTTTACCTTTTCTGTTATTTTCTCAATTTTCTCCTGTACTTGGTGCAGTGCTGCCATTTTTCTCTTCTGTGAAATGTGTTATTTCACCCATAATGCATTGCAAAACAGGCTATAAGTCAGTCTTACATTAGTCTCTCATAGGGAAGCTTTATGCAACAGGTAAAGTTAAGTGTCTACAGCAAGTGTGATATCATATTGAAGACAGAGACTTGGTCTATTTTTATTCATCTGGCCCCTGTACACATCCCAGAAATCACAGATCAACTGAAAGCTGCTACAACAAAGACAAAGAGAAGATCCACACACGAGGAAATGAGGCTCATTGAGGTTAAAATGGGGCTGATATTAAATTCATTTTGTGTGAGCATATTCTGTTTTTCAAAAATGAAGTTAAACAAATGTCCAGTAAACTACTGGTATGAAGAAATAATGCAAAAGATAACAAATGATACCAAAGAAACATTCATTCATGTTGTGTCCTCTCCGAAAAAACACTATCCCCTTTATCTTCTAATTACTGACAGATTTTCCTGTCTTATTTGTTGGCAACTAATGTCAGGGACACTCCACAACATAATTATGTAGCACAATCATCACATTTGTTCCTTTCAAGGACTTTTCAAAAGGTCAATCAGCACAGTGAATGACCTAGATACACACTGAGAGTTTAGAAACATGCAACTCCGCTCCGCTTGTTGACCATTCATTACAAAAGAAGTCTTAGTTTTATGCAGGTGATGTTTAAAATGTGGAGTAAATTAAAGAGAAATTGCCCTAGGAAGTGCTTCAAACGTGGTCCAGCCTGGAAAAGATTAGCCAGTGCAACAATGCATTTCTCTTATCAAAAGAAAACCTCCCAGTCTGTTTAATGGACCAGTGTCTTTGATTCATTGCACTCCAGCTTAATTGTCCGTTAAAACAAATACAATTCAATTTGGTACATGAGCGCTTCACTTTCAACTTCACAGACGTGTCATTACCTCCCAGACGCCACACGTCTGTCCTCAGATAATAAAACATACATCTTTCATAATTCAGCTTCTACGTGTCTCTCTTAGTGACATCTGTGCTGTATTTATTATTATTTTAAATGGATTCAGCTATGAAATTTGCATAAAATAATATGGAAAGCGTAAACCTTTTAGTTCAAATAAAAGCAATGGTCACTGCACTCAAAACGTGTAGCCACTTGGACTACTCATTGGACAAATAACAACGATAATCGGAGCACATTAAATCGATGTTTCACAGCTATTTTAAAGAGATACTTGATCCAAAATCCACCTTCTCAGTATGAAACATCTACCGTACCCCCTGTAGGTTTGACAGGTGGCTCTGAAAAGTTTGTAGTTGGATTTAAAGTCACTTATAAAGGACTCAAATAGTGACACGTTTTCACAGTAGTAAAAAAAAAAGTGTTAAAACATCCACAGAAACTTCTAAAACTACATCTTCAACTTTCCCTCTCAAAGTATCAAGCTATTTCCTTCCTCAAACATTTGCACCAGTGGAAAATATACGGTGGGACAACAGAGCACGTTTTTATAGTGTGGTATTCCTTTTACTTGAGTTAATGATCTGAATATGTTTTCTATCACTGCACTGTTGCTAGATACAAAGACATGATCCCTCACAGGCTTCCCACCCTCGAACACAACACCATCTGTGTTCGCGATACTCTGCAAAAGTTTTGTCAGTGTGCAGAGAGAGAAGAGACACGGGCAGCATGGGGGAGATATAGTGGGGTTGTCTCCACCTTATGTAACTGCGCCAACAGGACATTCTGCCAACAGGCTATTTTAAACTCCGTATCAGGACGAGAACAAAATAAGTGGATCATGTTGTTGCCTCCAGAATTATTTAGAATCTGTGACAGGCTCGAGTTTTACACAGGAAAAATAAAATAAAATTGTCCAGCCATTAAAAAAAAAAAGCTCATTGTGCATCTGTCACACCACACAACGCTGGGTCCTTATTTCCTCCTCCCCTCCGACACACGACTGTGTGACATGAGCTCAGTCCTGCTCCTGCTGACCCGCAGCACACCGCTCACACGTAAAGCCTCCTAATTGGACACCAGGCAACACTATGGCACAAACAGTGCCAATGTGGTGCAAGGCGTACCTACAGTAACCCTTGAGCTGCTCGGTAGAGAATTTATTTAGAATCCTAATGATGACGTAGATTGGTCATAGCAGTGAATTTGACTCATACATCGCTGACATCTGGCAAGGTGGGAGAGGTGGACGGGGGGAGCTGAAAGCAAGTAGGAACATGGATAAAAGTGCACACCGTGACCACCCATCACATGATTTTGTTGTTGAATTTGAGCTCTACGACATATCCTGAAGGGCCCAGATGAACTATCAACACGGATCATAGCCACATAATAATGTAAACATCAAAAATGTCACATCAGTAAACCCTCAGAGATTATTCACCTGCTTGTTTATAGTGTATAACAAACCACACAGAGGCATCCCCGTTAGCCGAACACAACTGAAAAGGTAGGAAACACATTATCCATGGTTTTCTTTGAGTTGCACCTTGTAGTTGAAGTTTTTTTTTGTCCCTAATTATCATTAAGAAAGCCTCTCTGAAATGTAGTGTAGCCATAGAAATAAATCCTGTTTACTTGCTTTTTACACATAAAAGATTGCCTTGTTTTTCCCTTTTTTAAATCCCTCTTGTTCAATTTGAGCCAATCACCCTGCAGTCACCGGCCTGTTTTGGCTCTGATTAGCCTCGCTCTGCTCCGCTGTGGAAACCAGGGGGCTGTGTTTGTGTGTAGTTGGAGTTGTTACCGTTGCTTGAGGAGAAACAGAACAAGCTGGCAGACGGTTTGAACCTCGAGCTGTGGCACGGTTTAACACCACATAATAGTATTAGCCCTCAGAGGTCTGCTGGGTTAATAATGTGGACCAACAAGGGACACAACAGTGCAGCAAACACACCTGACAGTTCAGGTTCCTCAGTGAGTCAAAACCTTTAGATCAGATGAGAGAGAGAGGGCCAGCTGGACACAAATCAAAGGTCTCCTGCTGTCACATGTCAACCGTCACATTAGGCTGATTAAACGGTGGGTCTGTAGATTAGTAGGCTGAACACAAAGCTCATTTTGTTCAACTGGCACAGCATCCATGGAAACCAACAGTGAGAATGGGTTTCTTTTTAAAGCTGGCTGACGCAGCACATTTTGCTGCCGCACCTGCAAAAACCAGCTTCTCAGAGGAAGGTTTGAAACTCTCGGCTTTAAGAAAAGCTATTATACTCTTATAGAGGTCAGTCTAATTGTGAATATGCTCAGTTGCACTGTACACAGGATGAAAACAGGACTTGATTTTGTGTTTATCTCTGCCATCTAGTGGTGTAAAACTACATTGCAACACCTAATCATATGCTGCATTTAGAGGGTCAGTCCACCCAAATATTGCATTTTTTTTTTCTCACTTACCTTTAGTCTTATCTATCCATATGTTTTTGGGAGGGTTAAGGTTTAGAGAGATTTGTCTCAGTGATTTATCATGCAAAACCATCAAATTTTCTCCAGTCACAGCTTCTCAAATGTGAGGATTTCTTTCTTGTCTCCGTTTTACATCACTGTAAAATGAATATCTTTAAGGTTTGAACTGTTGGTCGGAACAAAACGAGCATTTCCAGACGCTCTGGGAAACTATGGTGGCCATATTTCAGACTAGATTATCGACTAAAGAACTAATCGATTAATCAAAAACATAAACAACAGATTAATTGTTAGTTACGTCCGTAATCCAGAGTCGTGTGGACACTGTTTATGGAGAAAAAAACATGTTGTAATTAAAGTTTTCAATGTAATTTTCCAATGCTGTCAGCCCACAAACTAAATTATATTTCCCTCCATTGTATTGGTGTGGCGGCAAATATTTGGACAGATACAAACTAACAATAAAAACCCAAACTATCTGCATGGATAGATACAACTAAAGGTCATTTAGAAAACGCGTGTGTATGTGTAATTTCAGTGAACTGAACCTTTAATTGGTTTTAAAGGGGATATATCATGAAAAAGTCACTTTTTCAGCCCTCGTGTTCAAACATTTGGGTATCTGGAGTTCCTACCAACCCACAAACTGTGAAAAAAGACAACCCAGTCAGTTTTTTGTGGACTGTCTAGATGAGAAAACATGTGATTCAATAAGCCGTTCAGATTTGCCTCCCCTTTCTATGTCACATGCAGATTCATTAGAGTATATCACCTACAACTTGAGAACTACCTTTGCAAAGGTGCATATTTTTCTCACAAGCCAATCAGAGCAGACTGGGTGTCTTCAGGAGGCGCTCTTAAAGAGACAGGCGCTAAAATGGAGCATTTCAGACTGAGGGTGAATACAGGTATATTCAGACAGACAGTATGAGAAAAATAATATTTTTTTTGAACATTAAATCATTTAAACATGTTCTAGAAGAAACCCAAAATACACGTATGAATCTGAAAATGAGCATAATATGTCCCCTTTAAAGTGAGCTGTAGTGAAAGAAAGAAGAGACGGGACTGAAGATTAAAATGTAAGACTGTTCATCTGTAACCAGTGGCATCAGGCAGCTGCCTGACCTTTATTCAATCAAACACAAACAGACGTTTCCATGAGTGAAAATATATTTTTTAAAAAACATACAAACAACAGCTTCTATTTACATAGTAAAACTAAATATTCCCACTAGACCTTTTTAAGATCATTCAGTTGATGACCATTCAATATGAATGGTCTCTTGTGGTTTTTCCAAGCATTACAAAGACAAAACAAAATGTAATTTCCAAAACAGTTCCAGTCAGCAAGTCACAGGAGACCAAAAACAGATGACAGGAAGTCTATTCCCATTCAACATTCCTGAAGGGTGACACTGTTGGTACTTAAAGGTCCATGTCTTAACACTGTAAAAACAGCTGCTGCATATGTACTTTATTGTTGTTCGGTGGCGTGTTTCTTTAAATTTCCACATTGAAATGCCTAAATAGCAGACCACAATGAGATAATATTATTTGCAGTTACAATCATGCTTGAGCTGGACCACGATCTGAATCCTCAACAATAAACAACATTTATCTACCTTTATTGTTTTCAGACACTCAGAATCAAAGAGCAAAGTCTTCTTTACCTTTGATTGAGTGCTTCAAGTTCACACCTGCTCTTTGGAGGTTGTTGAAAGGCATGCTGGGAAACATTAGAGGTCACAATATCACAATAACAGTGATCACAGTTTAGGAGGTAACCACAGTAACGTCAGCACCAACAGGAGGACAGGAGGGAGTCAGGGCAGACGTAACCGCGGTGACGACAGCAGAGGCTCCGGTTGATGTCAGTGTGGTAACAGAGGGCTCGGCGGGGCGAGCAGGAACTGGTTTGACGATTTTCATGGGAACAAAGACGTTAGAGGCACAGTGCTCGCTCAGGTACTCGCCTCCTTTCTCCTCGTACTCCTGACGGCTGATCCATCCCTCTGTACTGGGTGGATGCTCCAAGGCCCAGTCTCTCGCCCCGTACCAGGCGTCCAGGGCCGGTTGTGATGCCATTGTCACCTTAAAGGGAGTCAGTCAGAGTTTAAACGTATTTACAAGATTACATCTGGAGGGTAAAATCGAAGCTGACTCTGTCTGAATAGTCGATGTGGAATGACTAATTGAGGTAACCTTGCACGGCAGCTGGATTATCGTCACGAGATCACGCGAGAATCAAACAAAAATCCATCTTGTCAGACTTCAAGTAATGCGTCTGTGTTCGGCTCGCCAGACAACAGACCAATCAGCATCCTGTGAGGAGCTACTGCAGCCAAGCATGGTCGTCCCAGCTTTCAAACCGAAACCAACATGGCGGCTCGTTTGGAAACTGTTTTCTCCCTTATTACGAAGAATAGTTCACCTAAAAGTGTTTCTGAAACCATTTTAGGCAAGAAATAAGCCATGCAGTTGCTGAATCTGTCTTCATTTTAGGTTAGTTAGTTTTTAGGGAGTTTCCATAGGTGGCAAGTCGCACTGGATGCCCCCGATTTGCACGGGAAGCGTGGAAAACAACAACAAGTGGCGGCTCCTGAAGAGGTTAGCGTTGATGCTGCAATAGCATCAGTTACATCAGAACTGGAGCGTATTTATTCATTGAAGGAAGAGCAAAGAACGGCACTGAGTTAGTTTCGCTTTTGTTAGTTTGATTGACAGATGGTTCATCCAATCACCTGCCAAGTATGTTTTTTGAAAGTTCCCGCCCTTTTCCAAACAGTTTCCAATGACGGCTTCTCAGACAAGTGAAACAAACCATCTGACAGGGTCAGGTTATAATTGAGGTACATTAATGGATAATTCATGTTCTGTGCAAACAAACAGAGTAATCAAATCATAGCTCAAATTATTTGTACCTGTGTTATTTGTTCAAATTGTCAATATAAGAAGATCTGAAACGTGTGAAGTGGGATGTGATTGAGAACAGAACTTTAGTCAGGAGTGTGTAATGATAAACAGGGTTGTAAAAAGGACCCTGTACCTTGAAGTGTGACTGGAAGGGCCTCATAGCCAGCAGTTCTCTCTCCACTCTCTCCTTCATCCCGGGGTACTGCATGTTTCCTCCTGTCAGAAACACGTTGCTCACCAGCGCCTCCTGCTGCTCTGGTGTGTACCTGCACATGGTATATTGATGAATCAGTTTCACATGTCACTTTCTAATATAAACACAAGTTAATATGAGAAAGAATGTGTTTAAGATGAAAAAAAAAAAGAGCTAAAATCCATGTATGTGTTTGCATGGTTTCATTAGCATGTGTGTTTTTGTGCACCGTACTGCATATGCATATTTGTGCTTGTCGTTTTGCGTGCACATGTTGTGTCATTACCTGGCCAGGACGTACTGCAGCGTCTCCATCAGTCCCATCTGGTCCTCTCCGGTCGGCGAGGGCTGGAACAGAACCTCTGGACACCGCAGACGCTCCGTCCCTACAAACAGCTGGTGGTACTCCGCCATGTTGAACACGGGCTGCAGACCAGATCAAAACAACTTTACATTAATGTGTGATACCAAATGTTTCAGCTTATGAGCAAAGTTTGCTGGTTTCCTTACTGTTTTGGCACACAAACACAATACGGGACAAAAAGTTTTGCCACACACAGTAAACTGGCAGATAATTGCCTGCACAGCATTAATGAGGATCTAAATATGTGTCTGGGAAGCTGCAGTGTCTCCGTGCCCCTACCTGAACCACATTAGCAGGTTTTTCTGGCAGCGTGTCCTCAGGGAAGTCAGGATCCATCAGCGCCACTCCGTCTCCCTCGTCCATCGGCTGCTCCAGCTCAGACACCTGGCAGAGAGCAACAGAACAGCCTCAGGCTTTCACGTCAGCTGCAGCACATCGACTGCAGCAAACAAGGACGGATCCCGTAGAGCCCCGTAGAGCCCCGCAGCACATTCACGCCGAAGACATGGAGCCCTAATTAATTATTGGTACCATTTGAAGGTGACCTCAGCTCAGTGGCTGAGTTGATCAGCTGCTGTCATTACTTTTGTGGAGAAATACAATGTAGTTTGTCCACTTTGCTTCCTTATTACTGTTGGCAACTGAAGCATTTGCATACCTAGCATAAAAACATTGCTTACATAGCACTGCTTCTACACTCAAGTTTTATATAAATCTAGAGAGAAAGTGGCCAAGTCAGCAACACTGACAGTCCGTTGCTTCAGGCCTCCCTCCAAAGCCACTTCCCCAAAATTAGCATTATGAAAGTAAACAACAAACATGGCTACTGTTAGTCACACAGCTGTCAAACTAGCAGCTGGTGGAGCAGCATGCACAGGCAGAGTGGGCAAAGCAGGTGGGTAAGTAGACAGTCAGGTAGCCGAATGAACAGCCCATTCTCATTTACCGGAAGTCAAATACCGAGGCTTTGACACGACCGTCGGCGTTCGATACCAAAGTATGAAACACACCTGGCTTTACATTAACTACAATGTAAACCCATCCGCGGCAACAGCAAAAGCTCAGGGAAAGTGTGTCGGGAGTGTGGTGACGTAGTTTAAAGAGCTAAAAGACACACACCGGGAGGGCGAGACGGGAGGTGGATGGGTCCAACAAACACAAAGCTTTCATGCAGGAGACCGCTGTTCGTGTCCCATGCGTCACGTTAGAATCAGCGGTTCCTTCGTGTCCCTAACCATGAAGTTATTTCCTAAACCTAACTATAGCGGTTTTGACACACAAGGGGTGTGACGCCAAGGGGCGGTATGTGAAGAGTTGGGATGAGAATGTGTTGCAATGAAATGATGGGACGGGTTTATTACAGTCCTGCGACTGCCACAGATTCCAGAAGCATTTCATTTATTGATTGCTGTTGGGATGTAATGAAAAATTCAACTAATATACCAAAAACCGTATTTGAACAGCACTACCAACCCAACCTTTAGCCCTGATACAAACTACTATGATCTGTTTTTTTACATTAATTGATGGTCAACCATACAAAACTTTTTTTTAACTATCCAAATATTTTGTCAGACAAATCAAGATTTCCTGATTCTGTTTCTCTCTGATTTTGGTTTGTGACACCCACCTCAGTCTTTCCCTCCGCTCCGTCGCTGTGCAGCAGTTTCTGTCGGCCCTGCTCCACAGCCAGCTGCAGCTTGTTGATGTACGACTGCAGCTCCTCGGCCGAGTCCATGTTGAGCTCCACCAGGCTCTTGTGAAAGTGATCCAACAGGCCGTCCTCCAGCAGCTCCTGCACACACACACAAACTCTATGATCACTGCGCAGCAAGCACCAGTCGGCTTCTAGAATCAAACCTACTTAACCTACTGTATATTAAATCTTACACATATAAATGCCATCTGACTGAAGAATAAACTGTGAATGATAGTCTTGCCTGTACTGCCATGAGTCTGTCCAGCCTCTCTTGGTCCTGCAGCAGCTTCTCCTCCCGGCGGCGAGCGTTGATCTCCTGGAGCCGTCGAAGCTGCTGAGCTCGTCTCTCCTGCCGCTCCTCGACGCTCACGCAGCCGCCCGGCACCTTACCCGAGAAGGGAAGCTGCATACGGTGAACCTCCCGCTCATAAAACTCGGGGCTGCGCCACTTTTCCAGCTCTGAGGAGAACGCAACAAAGAGGGAATGGAAAGTATGTAAAAAAAAAAAAAGAAAGGAAGAAAGGGTTTGCATGCATCGTCATGTAGTCTAGTAGCACCTGCATCCCCACCGGCCACAAGGAGAAAATTCATGTCAGTGTGGAGTTTATAAATGTTACTTAAGATAAATTTGGGGGTGCTACAACTATTCAGAAACTTAAACAGAGTAGTGAACTTGACCAGAGAGGCTCTAAGTGTATCAAAACATAAATTATATGTATGTTTGCACTGACGTACTGTACCTTCATGGTAATCCACAGCAGTGTAGCTGTGTTCATGCAGCAGTTCTTCCACGCGGCTGAGTGTAATAGCAGCGAGGTGACCTGGGTATTTCAGCTGGAGGAGGCGCTGCAGGTAGGACGCCGCCTGACTGCCAGCCACGTTCACACGCTTACAGTTCACTGCATCAAACCTTGAATCAAAACCACATCAAAATTTGACTCCACAGAACAAACAGTGCAAAATGTGTCACTAAAGAGATTCAGAACAGACAGGAAAAGCATTTCTTAGAGAAAAACAATGCAAGTAATATGATGTAAAATGAACACAGAAGCAGCTGTCTGTGTCGGGGGAATCCTCACCTGCCGTTGATGACCGGCAGGATGTGTGAACAGTGGTATCCTGAGGACAGAACGATGCCGGTGTGCGGTGGCTGGAGGTTCCTTTGAGTGCTATTGTGGTAGAAACTGTACAAGCTGTCCACGCCGTAGGAGACGTGCGGGACGCCGTAGCACTCAAACAACAACTCTGACATCATCTGACGACAGTGCAGCGGGTTGCAGGGCGCCTCTGTCAGCACGATGGGGTGTTCCACACCGCCCTGTGAAAACATGGAGAGAATAATGCTGGTTGAGTTAGTTTGATGTTATGGAACAGAAATGGCTAAATATTACCTGCCTGCATTAATTAAAGGTCCCATATCATGCTCATTTTCAGGTTCATACTTGTATTTTGTGTTTCTACTAGAACATGTTTACATGCTGCAATGTTCAAAAAAACTTTATTTTCCTCATACTGTCTGCCTGAATATGCCTGTATTTACCCTCTGTCTGAAACGCTCCGTTTTAGCACATTTTGACGGAAATGCAACAGAATTACGTTGCTAGGCAACAGCTTGGGTTCATGTTTACTTCCTGTCAGCTGATGACATTCACATACACTGCAACCAGGAAATAAACTGGGACACATTTAGAATGTTTACGTCTAAATCTGTGTAATGGGTCTATATTTTGTTTATTTGTGACATCACAAATGGGCAGAAATCCTGGCGGCTTGTTTCAAATGTAGAGTTTCTGAATACGGGCTGTGTGTATTTCCCTGTGGATTGAGTGTTTTGATTCTTTCACAGTATTTATATAGGACTTAAGCCTGCTTTATAATAAAAAAACATAAAAATTTCACTTTTTTTATAATATGGGACCTTTAAAACCTAATTTTGCTACAAAAACACAACTTTCTTCATTCATTAGAAAGCCATCACACCAGTCCCCGTCCCCCACTGACCTCGGAGCCTAACCCCAGGTGAGTGAACACGTGGTCGAACATGAGCTCCTGGATCTCGAAGTTGACCACCACGTTGCGGTCGAACTGGCTCTTCAGCAGCCAGCGCAGCGGCTCCAGGTTCGGGATGTCGTTACCGATCTGGGTCTCGCTGCGGACGGCTCCTCTGCTCCGAGCAGCCACCGACCTGAAGACCAGCCGAGGAGACTCACAGTCTGGAGCCTCTGCAGCCGCCCAGCCGGCCCGGGTCTGGAACGAGCCGTTATCTATCACTATGGGGACCGCTGCAGGGGTCGCACACCGGACCGGGAGCTCAAACACCGGGTCCGGAGACGTTTTAAGGTCCTGAAAGGAGAAGATCTGATACACCGGCTCCTGTTTGGACGCCATTTTGGAAGTGCGTCACTGCAAAATACAGCCGAGTGGAGTCTCGGTGTCACCGAATTATAGTTCCTACTTATTTTTAAATCAACTATTTCAACATTCAGTAGCACCTGAACTAAAATAAATGAAATATATTTAATATAAACGAGTAAAATAAAATACTTGTTGTTGGCATATTTTGGCTTTACTGTGTCAAAAATCCAAGTGTGGCAAACTCATTTTTATGGCTTTTTTACTATACTGAAACTGAACTCTATATTAAGTCCCTGAAATTAATTAAATCAAAATATGCAAAAAATCTTTATATTATATTATATTATAAATATATTACTAGAAAGTTATCTGACTTTATAACAAGCTATAACAATTGCTTTATCCTTTTTTCCCTTTCCTTTTCCTTTTCCTTTTTTCCTTTGTTTTATTTATGTCAGGTTTAATGACTAATTTTGCTTACATTATTTATTTATTTATTTATTTATTTTGTATTGCCTATGTAAATACACAGTGCTTTGTAATTGTAATGATTTCCCTATTATTTGTAAATTCATCTTGGGAATAATAACAATAACAATAATAATAATAATAATAATTATTATTATTATTATTATCATATTTGTTATTGTTATTCGTATTCTTATTAATAATAATAATAATATTAATAACAATAATGTTATTAGATTTTATTTTTTAATATTTTTTTAAAAACTAAACACTCCCTGTTTATCTGCACCGCTACTTGGGTTTGCAACATTAATGTACTGTGTATCTGTATGTATCTGAAGTTACAATAAATGTGAATTTTGAATATATCTACTTTTTACCACCAGAGGTCGTACTACACTAATGTAAGCACAAATCCCTCTGAGATCGATCAGACACACTGATTTATCCTGGTGGATTGTTAGGTAGGGAAAGGGCCTTATTATTTAAGTCTGGCTGTATAAAAGCATCATAAATTTGTATCACCTATCAAACTGTTGTTTAAATTTCAAACTGCTGTGTAGAAAAATGTAAATTGCAATTGCAAATTTGACTTTACCTTTTAAATCTTACTGACTCGTTGTAGCCACTTTATACATTTTAGTGGAGACCCCAGAGTTTCCATTTGATAGAATGATGTAGCCATAAAAAAATAGCCAAACGGAGCCATTTCCAATCTGTATGCAAACTAAAAGTCATTTGTCATTTTCTTATCATCACCTCAAATTTGGGGTCAACTGAATAAACATGTTAGAAATGGACGAGTCCATTGTGACGCTACATTTAAACCATGTGAACAGACATTTCCCCTCAGGCCCTGAGATCCCTGATTTCTCTCTGTCTGCCGTCCTGTTACTCTCAGCTGACCGAGTGAAGCCTCAGCTGGTGATGTGGGACACCTGCACATGTGAGCTACTGTATACGTCCCAGTCTGCATCAGTTCAGACCATTCAGACAGTGCACACGTTCATGATGGAGATCTCACTCTCTGATTTTGATTATCCTGAATTGCAATACCCCAATGCTCAAATGGATCAAGAATAACTGTTGATGTGTTTTACAGTATTATCAGCTAATGAACAAATGTACCAGGAAAAATACTGCTTGTTACAGCCCATGTGGCTTTCAAATTTCATTCATACCGTCGTTAAGCTATCCATTAATTAACTGAAAATTAATGCCTGACATAGGTCTGATGTGTGTATTAAAAAGTTAACTTATGTTTTTGTATTAAAATGGGAGCAGTTTGTGCAGATTATCTTTTGTTCTTACAAAATATTTTTAAATTTTTTCACATCACAGCAGTTTTAATCCTTTGTGTGCACCTATTTCAGTGAATTAATAACCAACTGCATTTCTTCTTCTCTTAACTACAATATTTAGAAAATATATTGTAGTCAGTGCAGATTTTGAAAGCAAATTCAAATATAATATTTAAAGGAGGATTTCCTACAAACGTGTATTGACTGACTGTCAGTTAAACCCCTTCAATGCTACAAAATTAATCTGCAAATCCATCTTTATAGAAGCATCGTTCCACCCCACAGAACTAATAAAAATACCAAAGATGCCAAACATGTCAGGCATTTAGTGTAAAAAATAATGCACAAGACAAAGTATTTTAATTTGATGTAGGCCTAATGGTGCAGCCATATACAATGGCTTCTTGGGTTTGAATATTTCACTCAATTTACTGCTACAGTATAGCATGTATTGAAATGTAGAAAGGAAATATGGCAAACTATTCCATACATTTGGATATATTTGATTTTGACTGTTTGCATTTTTTTTAATTTATGATGTATCTATAATATTGTCATTGTTTTGCCGTGAGGCTGTGGAGAAAGTGGGTTTTCTGGGTGGGTTTATTTCCTGGATAGCGCAGATATTTGGGAGCAGAGGATGAAAAAGATGAAGGAAGGTGTGTGTGTGTGTGTGTGTGTGTGTGTGTGTGTGTGTGTTACTGTATGAAGCTTGATGGTGTGTCACTGAAGCACGAGCACAGTTCACTGCTCAGGCACAAAGCTCTAAGTGACTGCCGTCCCCCTCCTCCTGATGCTAATAAGCAGATCTGGGTCAGCTCACCCTCTCAAACACACACACACACACACACACACACACATACACACACATGGTTACATACCCACCGGTAAGACACACACACACACTATCCACACATCTCCACCCACACAAACATGCACATACGGTCAGAAAACTCATGCAAATACACCCCCCATCTAGTTTCTCTCCTCTCCAACACACACACACACACACACTCACACACACACACACTGAGGTCCACTCCTCCCCAGGAGGCAAGACGTGACATTGTGTCGTCGTCCGTGCACGATGCTTGCAGCCCTCTGCTTGTTGTGCTTGTCATCCAGGCAGCGGTGATGAGGCGCAGGGGAACTAATAGGCTACAAGCACTCTGGGACTGCCACGCGTGATGCCAGGCAGCCTCCATTTTGTGGAGGAATGAACAGGCTGTTATTTCTCACTGACGGGGAGGGGAAGGGAAGGAGGGGGAAATATCATGTTAGAGAAAGGGTCAATCATGTTTAGTGTTCATGAATAATATACAATGATTTGATAATGTCTTTCATTAGTTTCAGATTTAATTATTCATTGTCTTTTTTTATTTTTATCTATTTTTGGGTAGTTCAAATGAAAGTGATGTGATTTAATAGAGAAGTGAATGGACGACAGGATATACCTTTAATTTATTTTTACCATTTTACCATATTGAAGATTTTCAGCTCCCACTCTCTAATGCTGTTTTATGGAGGCAGGAAAATCTGCTATTTGTTTTGTTTTTGCAGAACTCTCTGAAGGGAAAAAAACAACAACGTCAGTGACGATTATGTGTGTGATTATGAATCACAGCATTCTGCAATCATTTCCATTTCGTTGTCATGACAACACTGAATTTTCTTTTTGTAAACATCCTGGAATCAGACGGCAGCTGTCGTGTGTAATTATGATGTCACAACAGGATTATTAATTCAAATTCAAAAGTTTAATTTATCAACCTTTATCTTGACTTGACAACATGAATTAAAGGGCGATACTTGTTCAATGTAATTAATGATGCTCATTCCTATAGACCTTTTCATTGCCACTCTGTTGCTAGGGGCAACAGCTTTGGTCCAAGTTTACTTCCTGTCAGCTACGGCATTAACAAACACAGCAACAGGAAAAACAAAGAGTATGTTTATGTTGTCAAGTTTGAAAAGGTCAATAAATTAAACTTTTGTTGTAACATCATAATTACACACGGCAGCTGTCATCTGATTGCAAGATGTTTACAAAAGAAAATATGGTGTTGTCATGACAACGAAATGCGTTCTGCAAAAAACAAACAAACAAACAAAAAACAGCGTATTGTCAGCAAAAAGCAGATTTTCCTGCCTCCACAAAACAACATTAGAGAGTGGGTGGTGAAAATCTTCAATATGCTCTAGAAGTGAGCTTGTGGTTGAGGGGTTGCTGGTTGTAATCCCTGGAGTCCATGTTTAACTGTGAGGAAAACATATGACTGTCCCATTATGTTCCTTTGAGCAATGTGAAAAAGACACTGTAGTAGTAAAAGAGGGCATAGGCATAAATTAATTAAAGTTATATCCTGTCATTAACATTTTATTTTCCACTGATTTCTCTACTAAATCACATCACGTTCAGTGGAAACCACCCAAAAGCAAAGTAGATAAATAAAAGAGACAATGAATAATTTACTATAATGATGAAAGACATTATCAAATCATTTCACAGGACCAAAAAACTCTTGTGAATTAACAAATGAATCTGTGAATGTGGGAGTGACTGGCTGAGGACAGCCCAGAGAAAAGAAAAGAAAGCTCAGTGTGTGTGTGTATGAGAGAGATAGAGAGAGAGAGAGAGAGAGAGAGAGAGAGTGAGAGAGAGAGAGAGAGAGAGAGAGAGAGGCCAGTTTATGTAACGATCGTGACTCTGAGCAATTCTGATATATCAGAGCCACACTGCGGACAAACCCCCTGCAACCTCTATGACTCTCCTCAGCACCCTGTCACGCCTGCACACACACACACACACACACACACACACACACACACACACACACACATTCTTCCTCTTCGAGACACGTACACTGTACACATACACACACTTTATCTCTATCTCTCTCTCTTTCCCCTCACACACACACCGAGTCTGTCACTACCGCTCTCTTCAGTCTCTGGCCCTGTAAGCCCAGCAGATCTTTTTGGGCCATAGAGTGATTAATGTGTTTGTGCACCTGTCACTATTCATGCATTCATGTACGTGTGTGAGTGTGAGTGTGTGAGTGTGTGTGTGTGTGTGAGTGTGAGTGTGTTCTGTCTTGTTTAATGGATAAGATGAATATGTCGGTACAGTATATACAATTCGTCCACTGTTCTTTAAACCTACTAAATTCGATATCCAGAGCATAAAGATATAGAGGAGTGATGTCTACCTGAGCAGAGAATGAAGTCACTCTTATTCTGTGTGTGTGTTGCAATCAGAGCTTCTCTGTGCTTTGTTTACATTGCCGGGCCGGCTGTCCATGCTTGTTTTGAGGTTACGTGTTAGAAAAAAGCACCATTTGGGACTGTAAAACACACCGTGTGGAGCAGAGATGCTAGTATAGAGTAATGATAGTGGCTCTGTCCTGCGCTTTATTTGGTTTGCAAATAGCCAAACTTGTGTTAAGTGGCGTTACATTTGCCAAACTCGTAGATTATTCCTCATCCTCAAATCCTTCTCTCATGTAAAGGTAAATACTAATACTGTTTGAAAATACTAAAAGCATAAATCTGTAGCCACTTACAAAGCAGCCTATATTTTTCTATAAACATCTGAACTCTCCATTATTACATTTTTATTTATAATAGTATACTATAATACTATAATACAAGGGCTGACGAGCTCTACGCTGCAATAAGAACAACGATGCTCTTTTATTGCCATGTCTTCTACATAGAGCATCAGTTGTTGGTGAGGATACTGACATGCCAGCCATCATGGACATATTAAAGACAGTTTATCTGCTAGTTAGCAGGATATATATAATTTAGATTTGGTGGAAAGTGAGAATTTGTTTTTTGTGTGGATGATGGTGGAATATTGCCACCATAATTATGGGCATTAATTAAACCTGTAAGCACAATCAAATTTTCCCAAATTAATTTCTTTGGTCTCTTAGTGCCCATTTTCGCCTAAAAAGAAATTTCACACTCTGATTTTATGTATTTATTTTTTATTAAATAGTTTTTCACAACTCCTCACACTAATTATATATATCTTAACCACACATGATACATATTTAGAACATATTTGGATGAGAAGTTTTAAAAGAAAAGTCCATCATTTGTGTATTTATATGTACCTCACCTTGGTTTCCTGTAAGTGTGGCCTAGTAAGGATTTTTTTGACAGCAGACATTTTGCCTTGTCACATGTGGGAAAAGCACAGGTGTTACTAATTACACTAATGATGGCTCTGTTCTATTAAAGTGTCCCAGTAAGTCATGACAGTGAGTCAACATGCACAACAACAACAGGACCCTGAAACTGAAGCAGCTAAATGGAATTCAGCCATCGATCATTTTATCATTTAGGCCACAACCTGTGCTTTTTCTGCTGCAACAAATCAAAATGTGTGCTGTGAAAAAGGGCTTATTATGTAGGAAAAAACTAATTCAGCAGACATGTGCAGGTATAACTTCAGGCTAAAGATGGCACAACGATGAATTAATGGTCAGGAGTCTGACTCGCTTGAAATTGTCTACAATTCATTCATTAATCCCAGGATTTATTTAGATATTATCAAAACACCATGGTCACCATGAGACAATCAGCATCAGATGTGCATGAAAAATATATTTTCTATCATAAAAATAACAATTTCTCATGACTGTGCAGCCATGGAGGCAAGTGTTTGTATTTTTCCTTTGCTTTTTTCTCCCCCACTATAATCACACAAAAGGTTTAGGATTGTCTTAAATGTTTTAATTCTCCTTCCACCCAGGCAGTCAAAGCTTTCACACACACAAATAACCTGCGCTGAGAGGAGGAAAAAAAACTCTTTTCTCTGAAAAAATCTCAACATGCACACACACCCCGTCCAATTACTGTGTCCATGGCAACTATCAGAGATTATTGCTCCCAGTCAGCACTGCACGGCTGTTAGACGAGCTGCTATAAGCTCCTCCATATCTCAGGCCTCCACACACACACACACACACACACAGACACACACACACACACACTGCAGCATACACTCCCATCCCTGAGTGTCTCTACACACACACATTGAGCTTGAATTAATCCTTCTCTTTGTAGCCTTAGAAGCTAAATTGGTCGCCCCAGCAACCAATCTTAAAGCCCTTTCAAAGAAAAAAAAAAAAGGCAGACTGAAAATCCATTTTGTCATGAGGAAATAGAAAATATGGTGTTGGGGAGAATTTAAAGTGGCCTGGTGTGTATTTTTATTATTATTTTATTATTTTTAGTTTATTATATTCCAGATTTGCAACACTATTTTCTATTTCTGCAAACTATATATAAATATATCCTCCTGGGTACCGAGTTAAAAAGTGTCTTCCAATTACTTTTTTTTGTGATTTCCTTCCTATTTAAGGTTAAAAGAAAATCTTAACAATTTAGGCTTGTTAAACTTTATTTTTTTTGTCCACTGTAGTGGACTACAGGACTATTTCAGTGTGAAAAGACTAACAAATGAACAGATTATGGCTGAAGAGTGATATTAAACCAAGAATACATTCAAATTGATTAAAAAAACAACACATGCCATATCACTGGAAAGCCTAGGATGTCCTCTTTACAATACACCAGGGGTTGATAGAGTAGGTCAAAAGAGTAAGAGGATATGCATGTGGACAAAATGTCCACTACAGAGGACACATGTCAATGGGCTGGGTCTCAGGAGGATATATATATATATATGCACTGTAAACAATTGCTGTTAATTTGCAGCAGGATTTCAACAGTATTAACCTGTTATTGCTAAAAACAGTGCTTTACTGTTAATATAAAGAAAACCTGTTAAATTACGCTCACAGGTTGTTTTTTAACTGAACTATAATGCATTCTTAAAAAACAGCACTTTACTGCTGATCAACTGTCTAAAGTATCATCAGTAACAGTTTCATGCAGTATTGTTTTAATTCTGGGATCTGATCTGTGAGGCTTGCACATTGTACATGATTGTAAAATCAGTGAATTAGCTTTATTGTTCTTCACTCACATGTTGTTCTGGTTTCATTCTGTGCTTGTAGCAGCTAGATACTGACATTTTGGGAAAAGTGTCAACACGTCTATTACAGCCTTTTTCCTAACAAGTGCCTTTAATTGTATTTAGTGTGACTATTCCTATGTCTGTAACCTGCTAAGTCTATTCATCTAGGCAAAAACTAATGTTTATTAAAATGTATGTAAAAAATAAATAGTGCATTAAAACAAATCAGTAAGATAATGTAAAAGAAAGGTTAAAACAGCTATATAATGTATCTTTAAACAGTAAATTAACTGTAAAATACTGTGAAATTAATACAAGTTCAAACTATATTTTTCATTAACAGTACAAAGCTGTAATTTCAGCGACAGTATAATAATGTTAATTTTACAGTAACATAAAGGCAACCCTGCTGCCATCAGTTCTTTACTGTTATTTTACTGGGAAATTCTTAACAGTGTATATATATATTATTTTTTGCAGAAATATATATTCTACATGCATTTCTTTCACATTTCTTTATAGATGTAGAAGCAGTCATCATTTTTTTTTGTTTTCAGATTTAGGGTGAGGCAGCATGTATTTCGCGTGCTTGCTTGCGTTCCTGTGTACGCGCATGTGTGTGTGACATTTGCAGCCGATCCTCTGTCCCAGCATTAGCCTGGGGATGGTGCATGTGATGGGGGGGAGGAGGAGGGAGAGACGCCTGAAGGACTCTCCCTATCTCCTCACTGTCCTACACACACACACACACACACACACACACACACACACACGCATGCACATACCCCCAGACATGGATGACACACACTCACTAACAAACACTATGTTGGCCTGAGCACAAATGGCAGCTGGCAAAGCAGCCCAAGCCAAGCATGAAAATATGCGGAACTTTCTCTGTCCTCTGGCTCATTTCTAAATTTAGATCCTCTCGTTCCATGTTGCGTTTGGGGTCTCTCAATGCTGCTCGTAAAATATTGTCTTAATATATATAATCTGTCTGCAGCAGGACAATTTTGCAGCATGGAAACAGAAATTGGTTTATATGCTTTCCTTAATTCAAATAATATTTCTTTAAAGCTCATATATATAAAATGCATTGATTTTTTCAGCCTTCCTGCAGCAGCAGGATACATTTCTACGAGCAGGCTGCAGGAATGTGAAGACACTTTTTGCTCAGCCGTGTCACAGCAGATTATGGAGGCAAACACGAGGTGCTTCGTATTCCTGAGGATTAGAGCTGAGGTGGAAGAAATAACTCTCCCTCTGAGATGTTTTTCCACTGTGCAGATATGTATTATTGTACAAGGCAATAATTATTATAGCTATTAGATGTGTTAAATGGGTGGACTCTTTTTCTTTAATTCTGTGTTAAATAAAAAAAGGCTGACCGGTTTATTTCTGTGTGTGTGTGTGTGTGTGTGTGTGTGTGTGTGTGTGTGTGTGTGTGTGTGTGTTTGAGGAGCTGTCCGTGCTCTGCAGGATGCAGCCAGATGCAGCCAGCTGCAGGATGATGAGCATCATATCAGCTACGAGTTGCATCCTCTTCACAGCCTGCTGAGCTGAAACATGCTCATCTGGAATCAAATGAGCTGGAAACTTAAAAAATCTGTACATTCATGAGAAATTCAAACACGCAGATCTGAGTAACAACCAGCCTTTAATTTGAATGTTTTTACATGAATATGTTTTATGTTTAATGAAATGAGAACAATTAGGCTAATAAAACATTATTGTAAAATGCATTCAAATTTTTCTGTTGGCAAATATTTTTTTGTAGCCTATAATTTAGAGAAACACAATTTAATCATTCCTTAAAAATATTACCAGTGGAATATAAAAATATAAGGCCTTTTGTCTTGAGAATGACAGAAAATACCGATAGAGGAGTGCGAGCGACTGTCGGCTGATGTGAGTAGGAGGAGAGGAGGAGAGGAGGATTTGCTGCAGGCTGCCTGCTTCATTTTAAGATTTATTTCACATGTTAAAATACAGTTGAGCAGCTCAGGCTGAACTGTTACAATTTTGTCTAACGAAAAAAAAGAAAACGAGATAATTGTTGCACTAATAGTCTAATTGGCCTATATTGTTAATTTATATATGGATTAATTGTATTTGCTGCTTAATAGATATCGCAAAAAAACTAGATCACAGATCAATGTAAGAATTTGAAAAAAAAAAAGATATATAAATATACAAATAAATAATATATATATAAATGCTGATAAGTTGATGCAGGGTTCTTGTTAGATATTTATTTAGGTTATTAGCATGTTGCATGTTTGTAGATGTCGACCTGTTGACAGAATGAAAACAGGTGAAATGTTTGATGTCTTCATTCATTCATAACGTCACGATGCTGATGATGATGCTGCCTTTAAATGACCTGACCGGCTATCCTCGTGACCACTGCTGGTGAATTAACGTCTTTCTCCCTCTCTCTCTCTCTCTCTCTCCCTCTCTTTCTTTTCCTGCCTCTCTTTCTTTCCCTTTCTCTTTTTTTCTCTGTCTGTCTCTCTCTCTCTCTCTCTCTTTTCCCTCTCTCCCTCTCTCTCTTTTTCCCCCTCCCTCTCTCTCTGGTTACACTGGCACTCTATGCGGACACGTGCACGCGCCTCTCTCTCTCTCTCTCGTGCCTCTCCCTCTCTCTCTCTCGCCTCTCTCTCTCTCTCTCTCTCTCTCGCCTCTCTCTCTCTCTCTCTCTCTCTCTCTCGTGTCTCGGTGTGTGATGCAGTCAGTGATTCCAGTGCTCGTGCTGTCTGTCACCATCAGGACTCCCAACT